>JAHDVE020004186.1:0-127449 GCA_022606495.2 Halesus radiatus
AAGTTACATAACGCAAATGTTTGACTCTGTTCTTCTTGGTAGGTACTATATCTTCATATTTTACATTTACATAATAACATGTCGGTTACATTTGATTTTTTTCCGAATGATTTAGTGGCCCATTTCTATTATTATTACTTATATGTAGTTTCTACCCGGCTTTTTCCGAGTTTTCGCAATATAATTTTTTTCTTTTTGAATAATTGAAACAAATGTAATAGAGTACATGGTGTCTCGTCTGATTTATTTGAAAGTTGTATTAATTTTAAAATCACCGCAGATTTTGTGTATTTGGGAAGTATGTTTACGAGAGATGGAAAGACTGATATTGATATTGAAAGAAGGGTGAATGCAGGAAACTCCATTAACGGAGGACTGAACGCAGTTGGCGCAAACAAAAAGTTGTCCAAAGAAGCGAAGCTAGCAGTCCACAATGGAGTGCTGATACCAACTCTGATGTATGGCAGTGAGGCATGGAACTGGTAGAGGAAGGATGAAAGCAGACTGAATGCTGTAGAAATTAGATCTCTGAGACGAATGTGTGGTAAAACCATGTATGATCGAGTGAAAAATGTTGAGATTCGTAAAGAATGCAAGGCTGATGTAAGCGTAGTGAGCAAGATTATGAAAGGGACGCTTAGATGGTTTGGGCATGTAGAGCGAATGAACGAAGAATGGAGTGTAAGGAGAATATATGACGCGAATGTGAATGGAAGAAGAAGCCGGGACGCCCGAGGAAGACATGGAATCAAAAACTCGAGTCGGGCCATGTCAGAAGTCGGAATAACAGAAGAGAATGTATGAGGCGTTGTATGAATGTGAATGAAGCAAGAAGTGTATGCCAAGATCGAGTTGTTTGGCGGTCCGTCCTCTCTGCCTACCCCTGCGGAGAAACGGCGTGATGGTTAGTTAGTTAGTACCGTAGATTTCTGAAAACAGTTTAACTCTTAATTTTAGACTAAAGTCTTTTTTTATATTTTCTCACCAATCGATAACTTGTGCTATTTCACACAAAGTTATGTTTATTTTTCAAAATAAATTCTGAAAATATTGCTATATTTAAAATAAATATTATTAAGCTGTCAATTTTAATCATTTGCATCTGGCAAACAGAAGTGACAGCTGCTGCAAAGTGGAAAACTTAGCCCATACGCAATGTTCTCCATATTCTCACAAAGTTCGATTGTTATTTGTGTAAAAATTTTTCAAATTCGATGTTCGCACGGAGCGGTGTGCTTGCTAGAAAAGGGAAAAAAACGCAAAACCCAATGGTAAATGTGAAAGTACGACGAAACTCTGAAAGTTTTATCGATACTAGAATTCGTAAGAGAATTTGTTTCAAAGTGCTACATCGGTATATTTTACTAGATAAAGGAAACAAAGTGCCCGAAGGTTTCACCCAAATTTGTTTACCACCAAAATAAACCCTTTACCCTTTGTTTGGCGAAAGTGAACGCTGATTCACTTTAATGTTTCTTTAATCCTTAATTAAAAAGGGTGGAAACAGCCAACTGTCTTATAAAATGACATTTTTTTTCATTTTCAATCGGAAATCAATTTTAATAAAAAGCAATTCTGTCGTATGATTAGATCCTTGAGGAACGCCAACTTTTTTTTTTCAATCAGAAATATTTATTTTTGGTGTACGTTTCGTCTTTCAGAGAATTTAACCTATTTAATTTAAGAGCTTCTTATGCAGGAGTTTCATTGATATTTTGGATAATTACCTACCTAGTTTAAAACATGTATCGGCGGACTTTTTCAATTTATTATTGTCTCTTATGGTGCCTTCTTAACTGCTGCTATTAACTAATATTTTTGATCTACGGTATCTGACATCGCTCGACACTGTTACATTTATTGATCAGTTGATACCTTCTAATACCGTACAAGTTGATGATGGATATATTAGTCTATAATTTCGAGCTCACCGCCTTTGGTAGCTGATATTGTGGATGCGGTACAATGGATCATCTACCTGAGATCAATTTTGACATACCAATTTTTTCTTTTAGAGCAACAACAAGAGGAGGATGGTGGAGTTGTTGATTTCTTAATCAAACCGAAGGGATCTCCACTATTCACAAATTGCTCTTGGGAAATAGAACCATCAACCAAACTAGTGGATGATCACATTCCGTTCACCTCTTGTATTTAAATTTGCCCTTAATTCTATTAACACTCGGCTTGTTCGTAAATCTAACTACTGATTTGACTAAGAATGTCTGATTCAGAAGAGATTAACGCGCAAATTGGAGAGGTCTCACAGATACTCGTTAAAGGGTCGAGATGGTCAAAGCTAAAAAATAGTACCTACACATTCATGATTCAATCTTTGGAATATATTCATCAGGTGGTAATCTTGCTTATCTCACCTGTAATTTAATGAAAGGCAATCCGAAGAGCAACTTTTCTGGGATTCCATAATCGCACTTGTTCCGGGCAGTTTTGACTCTATGCAGTATTCACTTTAAAAAAATCTTTTTTTTTTCAATGTACAAAAATTTTACTCAAAAAATGTCTTATTCGATGTAAAAAAAAATCAGAAAATTCAACTGCCGAACATAAATATTTAACCAGGGCAATAAGCCAAAATGTACTGGTTTTAACAAATTTAATACATATTTTAGACAGAGAAACGTTAAATATTTCATGCCTCGAAATTATATAATGCCCTACCAATCAAAAAAACAACAGAAATTAACATTTCTAAACTAAAAACTATGGCTTAGAGAACGAAGTAATAATCAACATTATAAGGACAATTTAAGAGGAACGGCCGCGCGGCCTGTTTCATACAAAACTTAATTTTGGATCATATTTCCTATATAAATATTGTTACGCAAATAAAAATATAAAAACAAAACGTTTAAAAAAAACGTTTTTATAAAACTTCAATATTTTAAATTATGTACGGCAAATTTGTGTTCCAACGTAAATTGGTCGTTTTTAATTTAATTAATTAATTAATTTAAAGTCACCATAATGCTTATTTTTATTTTTATTTTGTTTTATATTTCATTATATTTTCGAAGTAGACGGGGTAAAACAAACAAATAATTATTAAAGATGCCTCTAAAATCGCCAAAAATCAATTCCTTTAATGGCCTATATTTCATATTGAAAAACAAAAGTAAATAAAATACTTCCCATACGTACTAGATATTTACTAAACCTTTATTTAAAAAAATATATTTATCATTAGGTTTAGGTGAGTATTTCGACCTCAAATCCAAAATTAAGTTTTGTATGAACTCAGTCCCCGCAGCCGTTCCTCTTAATATAACTGGATATTAAATTTAGTACAACAAAAAGGTGCAGGCCGCCTCAGAACAGTAAACCCTAGTTGGGACTGTGAACACTGTGACTTTGTTCTTACATTGCCTGCGTTATACTTCCAAACTCTTTATATAATATTATTTATACTTATAATTTATTACTTAAGGCATATTCATCTACAGTCTTCTTTATTTATAAACGATTAAAAAAAAATAAGGTCTTTTTCGTTACTTCACGGGCCAATCTTATACAGATGTATTGTGTACACGATATTTACTGCTTTATGGAGTGGTAAAATTCGGAGCACGTTTATAAACAATAAACACAATGAAAATTTACGATGATATCGTATCTGCCGAATTCATTACGCCAAATTGAAATATATCGAACCGGGACCCTTTCGCGTCTTGACGAAACGACCGAGCCACGCTATAAAGCGGCCGCACATCGAGGATTTGTTGAATTCGTTTTCATCGAAAGGCCATTTTTCGACCGTTCGTGACGGATTAGGATGCCGGCGAATTGTGTCCCATTCCGGGGATTCGGCTCGGGACTCGGACGGGATTGGATTGGATTGGATTGGATATATTATGGAAGATTGCCATCGAGTCGACCTATGACAACAGTTAACGTTTGTATAGTTATTTTCACTTCTTTATAAGTCAATTTTTTTATTAATTTTAAATTCTTTGTAAGAAATATATGTATTTAAAAAAACACTTCTTTTACGATGTTAAAATAGGTTTAAGTATTTTTAATAATTTTACGTTTATTTTAAAATATATAACAACGTTTAAATTTTTTTTTTTAATATTAAGCCCTGACGAAGCTTCGGTGAAGCGAAACCTGGTTGGCGATCGTTATTAATTCAATAAAAGTGGTGTTTTACAAATTGTGTTTTTTCATTTAATGTTTAAATATTTATTTTAAAAATCAAATGAAGCTTTTATAAACCTTAATAAACCTTCCCGTAGACATGTGATTCCCAAAATGGGCAATGACGCCTACCAGTGGGCGATTTAAGTAGCTTGTGTGGCGATCAAGAGCTGGGTGATTAGAGATTCTTGGCGATGGGCATCCTTTATACAGTGCATTATTATGAACACTGTAGATAATTAAGCGAGATGAGATCTTCACTAGATGCAGTTTAAAGACTTCCGTTTTATAATATTTTAAAAGATTTCCCGATAAATTTTTCTTTGTAATGTTACTTTCCGAACGATTAGAATCAACAGCATTTATTGGTTTGTCCTTGGGCCTAGTAAATTTTTAGGGGGCGCTAAGAAAAACAAACTTGAAAGTATGCAATGGACCTAAAAACGTTGGAAACAACTGGCGTAATAATGAAGTCAGATAATTCAAGTCAGAACTTGAATTTTTCTGTTCAAGTCGTAATGATATTTCATTATATCCAGAACTCAAAACCTTTTTCACGTTTATGCTTGACGTCATATTTTTTGTCCTCTCTTATGCTGTAATTCGTAACAGTCATAAACAAATTTCATATTTGAGCCTACCGTTTAAACAATATCTCGTTTTAATAATAAGAAAATTATTTTTCAAAAAATGGAAGCGAATATTTTTCAAATCAATTTTGCAATATCGTCACCTTGGTTGGACAGGGTTCTAACTTCACATTACCTAGTTCTGAGGTGTCAAAGTTTCCAAAGACGATTTCTCATAATCTATTTAACATTGTTTGATTTTGAGATACAATTTTGTGTGAAGTATTTTAGTTTAACATGTGCTAAAAGAAAAAAAATAAATACGACCTATAATTACCGCTTTAGAGCATACCTAAACATGAAGATAGAACCATGCGCAACCAGCTTGGGCATAATAATTCATTTCGTAAGGTTCTAACTACATTTGGAACCTTGTTCAACAAGTTTGTTTAGTTTTGTGGTAGAAATCGAATAATTGGAACAAAATAATATGGAATATTTTTAATAAAATCTTATTTTTTATGGTATAAATTATAGAAAATAATGGAAAATATAAGAAGTAAGAAATATAGAAATAGTAGAAGTAGCGGTTGCCCCGGATAGGCAGAGGACTGGGTTCGAGTCCCAGATCCGACTGAAATCTTTTTATTTTCTGTCGTTTTTTCCGTTTTCATGTTTCATTTAGGTTATGTTAATATTATTTTCTACAATGATTAAATAATTAATTTTTTTTTTCTGTTTTTTTTTTTATTATTTTTTTATTTATTATAATCATAATAATATTTATTTGAAACACACATTATTTAACAACAAAACATTTAAGAAAGTTTTGACTGCCCAACTAGGAACAAATTCCGTTTTAGGACAGACAAGTTTAGTTCATATTAAGTGCCATTATACAAAAACAGAAGGGAATAAAAGCTAGTGTTGACATACTATGGTAATATAATATAACCCAGGGATGCAGCCCGAAGAGGATGCATCAAATAGTTAATAACATATTTAATATATTTAGTTTATTTACAATAAGTAACTTTAGAAAATTGTTTATAACCAAATGTTTGTCTTTTTTCCTTTCCTTGGTTAGGTTTTTAATCTAGTTAAAATCTTTTCCCAAAGAGCACAGACAATGTAACATAAATCCAATCAAGTAAATCAAACCATGAGATGGTAATAGTAATAAGGCCAAAGCGCCGCAGTACTAGTTAGATAGAAAAGATGAAGGGTATTATACAATTCCTAGGATATTGTTATAAGTCCTAGATAGATGAAGGATTATAAAAGAATCCATAAAGTAAAATTAAAAATAAAAATAAAGTTTTTTTTTATCTTTAAAGTATGATATGCATTTTTTTTAAATTTGGTGTAGAGTAATATTGAATTACATATCAAGGTTTTATTTAAAATTGTACATATCAATTAATCAGCATATGCTAGCTTTTGAGCCTCCCTGTATGGAGAAGCCAAACATTGATCAGTTTACGCAGGACGTTTGTACTTTTCATTTTCCATGTATTTCAACATTTTGAAAACAATGTGATGACATTTATTTAAATGGAGCCTATTCTGTTTTGACGATTTGTGTTCAAATATCAAATTCCTTGAAGTAATTTTTTTTTCCTTTAAATCTTAGAGTTTCTCTGGTTACGACAGTTTGAAATTTTAGGAGATAAAAACAAATGGCCAAAGACGAATACTAATAAAGTGCCTCTGAGATGAAATTATAATCAATATAACTTGTTTAAATTATATTCAAAATTAATTTTACTATAGCATGGTTAAATATTTCAAAACTCTCAAGAAATAAATACGGTACGTGAAAGTTAAATGCTTTAGTATATTACTGTAAAGTTTGAGGGTTTTTTTGTAATAGCCTTTTATTTCAACCGTGAGATTTCGTCTGCCTCTTTTGTTTCCACCAATCTACTTAGGTCTCCCAAATTGAAGTTCTCTGCTCCAAATGGAGTGCCATACTCTGGCTACGGGCAGTTCGATCTCTTGTACGGAATCGCATAACAAAATATATATTCAAATCCGTACCAGTTATAAAATCATTAAAAAAATATCTATATAACTAACCATCACACCCCTTCCTCGCCTCGCCACATAACTCTGAATTGGCACACACTCCTTGCTTCATTCACATTTATACATACTATTTTATTATTCTGACTCTTGACATGACCCAACTGAAGTATTTGATTCACTTAATCGTGTCTTGCGTGTCTTCCTCGGGCGTTCCCGACGTCTTCTACCATTTACATTCACTTCATACGTTATTCTTGAACTCCTCGCTTTATTTATTCGCTCTACATGCCCAAACCACCTAAGCGTCTCTTTCTAAATCTTATTCATTAAGCCTTGCATTCTTTTCACTATCTCCACAATTTTAACACATACATATATGATTTTACACATTCGCCTCAGGGATCTCTTTTCTACAGCACTCAATGTACTTTCATCTTTCATTTGCCAGTTCCATGCCTCACTGCCATACATCACGGTTGGTATCAGAACTCCATTGTGGACTGCTAGCTTTGCTTCTTTAAATAATAATATATCGAATACTCAATACGCATGTACCAGTTTTAGCAAAATCACATTTTTTCTCCCGACTTATCTCGCAAAATTGGATACGTTAGCTTTTCAATTCGTATTGTGGCCAAGTAATTTAACGAAGATAAATTCATCCAGCCTCGGAGGCCCGCACTGTGTTGTGTCACGCGCCCAGGCTGTATCCAGGCAGAGGCAATGGAAACTTATTCCTTCGCTACGTGACGTTCTTCCGTATCCGCCGAAGCCTACCGCCGCAGCCTCCCGGCCCCGCAGCCTCGCAGGAAGTAGCTTTATTTGCCAAAAACACCCCCAGTGAATTGCGTACCTATATACTCGTACATGTTCGTATATGGCTTTTTTCCCTTGAAACGTAGGCGGGTTTCGTTCAAACCGCTCGTACGATATTTTGAGATGAAGATTGTCGTCAAAACAAAACGCTGTTAAAAGTTAAAAAAATGTATCCGTAAAAGCATTTACTCTGTGCTTTCCATAATTATAATATAAACACAAAAATTTTTAATAATTTAAAATCACTTGAAATTATAAAATCCCTAAATATTTAATCATTTTAGAAAATAATATTAATATAACCTAAATGAAACATGAAAACGGAAAAAAAAACGACGGAAAATGAAAAGATTTCAGTCGCATCTGGGACTCGAACCCAGGACCTCTGCCTATCTGGGGCAACCGCTTTACCAACTTATCTAATGAGACCAGTTCAGTTTATGTCATCTTCATCGATATAATATCTCGCATTCAAGATTTGTCAATAATATTCTGCATTTTTTTATCACTTACGCGTATTATTGGCAGCTATCTTTTTAATGATAAAAATAAATACTATTTCTTGTAAATTGAATAACCGAATAAATTTATACAATAATCCTATTCTATATATTTTGGGTGAACCGCTCTGTTCCTCCAGAAAAAACCCTAATTATCCCTTTCCTTTTGGTCGCCTCCCACTCCAACACCAAAATATTTATGTATACCTGTCATTGTTTTGAATATTACCTTAGTTTTAATAATTGTCCTGACGATGGAAGGGTACTCCCGAAACCGGTCGATCAATATATTAAAGTAAAGAGGTTTAAAATAAATTTAATTGCCCGGCGTTTTATGTAGGCAAAACGTCGCGTAATGTTAATATCCGTGTAAAAGAACACTTAAGATGTCTAAATAATAATGGGTTCTCCGAATTTGCTAACCATCTCTTAGAAACAGTCCACACATTCAATAAAAATACAGGCACTAGTTTACTAGGTAAAAATGGAACCGGCATTCAACTAGATAACTTAGAAGCATTAGAAATAAGGAAAGCCAAAAACACTAATAGTAGACTCATAAATAATCAAATAAATTTAAATAAAAGTTCAATCCTTAAATTATTCCCAATAAACAAAGTACACACCCTTCCCGGTCAGCAGGTGCCTGCTGATCTCCCACCCTTGGCCCTTCACTCGCCTGTTTGTATCAATCTATAACACATGTGCATCTTGGTTCATAGTTTAGTTGTATACTGCCCTGATGAAGCTACGGCAGTAGCGGAACCCGGTCGGCTAAATATGTAAATAAAAGTGATGTAAACAAAGTTATTGTTTTATTTTTTAAAAGAAATTTAAATGTTTTTTTTCTAAAATTAATAATTTTCAGTGTTATTGAGGACATTTCTGTGATGTACGTACTTTCTTTATTTATGAGTAGAAACCTGAAAAATTCACGTTATTTTTCTAGAAAAGTGGTGTTATGTTCCCTTTTTGCTACAAAAGCGATCACTTTTTAAAGCTTTTTTATTATTTTGTTTTTTATCGTTTTGTTTATTTTATTTGTTTTAAACCTTTTATTTATTTTCTTCAAAAAAAATAGTAATCATGTAAAATTACTTTGTGTAATCATTAGTAATAAAATATTTCTTATTAATTTTTGAATTACAATTATTACTTTTTTTATAGAACCTAGGGTTTTCGAGAAGAAGTTAGCTGCATTCCATTCGGTGGCTATTCAAACTTATCAAAACAGTAGATAATGAAAAATTTAGAACGTATAGGTAATGTGAGGTACTTTCTTATTTTAAAATACCAGTATATCGTACGAATATTTGTGTTATTTATCAAGAATTTAAAATGATGAAAGTGCTGTAAAAATTCGCGTTATCGCAAATTAGAAATTTTTCAGGAGTGATGAAGATAGAAAATAGTTGATAACTATCAAAATATCCCTTCATTCTTCTAGTTTTTTCGTTGAATTGATTCTAAACTCTCGAATAGTCAGTTCTCGAATTATAATATTTTCACATTCCTTCCTATTGGAAATACCGAGATCAACACAATTATTTTCAGCTATTGAGGCTTGAAATATGCACTTAACTGTGTGGGAAAGAAACATTAAAAGTCGCGCAAAGCCCAGTAGCACTTACTTTGTATGCATTGCACCGATGTACGCGTTTATACATGTTATCAGAGGCGTCACAACTATATATATTATTTAGGTTAGCAACGTAAACATGGTTATCTCGTTCGTTGTTTCCGCATTTGACCGCCTGCACTGATAGGTTTTTCATTATGTGTTTATTATACCTTGATGTTACTCTCATCATCTCGTTTTTTTCCCCCTTGTCCTATTCGGGTCAGGGACCCATCGCCTCCGGACATCCATGTCCCGTGCTACTAAGCTATGAAGACACCAATTCAAACACTTATTTGATTCTCTGTGAAATATCTAATCCCAAATGAAATTTCGCACAATTTACTAATTTTTCAGATTTTTTCAGTGAAAGAAAAAAAAATGCACATTGAAAGGCGGAGTTTGACATTTTAAGAAATTATAAGTTTTATGGTAGAATACCAACTGTTAAAAAAAAGATAAAACGAGGACAAAAACAAGAAACAAACAAACATCATTATCACACAAGTTGGGCGCGTGCTCTGTGCTCTGAACCAAATTAAGCCCGGGTCAAAAACCGGCCGAATTATGATAAGGACGAAATATGAATTATTCATCGGGTGGTCTTTGAGGACGAAACTATACAGGGTGTGGCAAGATGTACCTACCAGAAAGACTTTAACCAGCGATTCCTGGGCTTATTTGGAGTAAAAATAGACATGGTATGGCAGAAAAAAATACAGTTGAGTCGGATCGAGCTGTTTCCTCGCACACAGCGCAAATGAAACTGTTTGATTGGTGGTGGTGGTGGATGGGTAGATTGTCTAATAGTCGGCCAATTGCAACTCAGTACTTTGAGAAATGTTACCGAGAACTGCTGTTATTGTTATCATAAGACGAAAGAGAAAATTGATGATGAAGAGACGAGAAAATCGGGTGCCTCCCATGTACAGTGGTTGATCATTGCAAGAAAACGTTCCATTCTAAACTACTGAATTTATTTATTTTTATTTGAAAAAAAAAGAAGGAAAAAATTTGCGAGATACCAAAATGCCATCTACATTTTTTTCCAAATAAACTCAGAAATCGCTGGTCAAAATCTGTCGGGTACGTCCTGAAACACCCTGTACAAAGAACTGCGAGCATTATCATATCTCCGGTTTCCCGGACTCGGATAAAACAAAAATAACAGTTAACTTAAGTTGATTTTTAGAAAGCATGTTTCAATACAACTTTTACATTGTTTGTTTTTGTGGAAGAAGATAAATTCTGACATTTTTATGTGATTTGTTGCCTTAATTTTTGATCAGTTGGCATTTTAATTCCGTTTCATTTATAAATGGGAAAGGTTAAACGACAAAGATTAGTTGAACGTTTCTGATAAATCTTTTGAATAAAATGTTTTTAAATGATTTTTTTTTATAATTCTATATGGAGAGGCTTACAATTCCCTGGTCATTGAAAACAGTGGTTCGTATAAGAATTATATAAAACCAATTGATTTTCATTTCTAGTACAATCTTGGGGGAAATATTACACCGTCTCCTCAATGATTTCCTCAGATTTCAACACAATTTTGTTATTAAACACTTCAACAATTCTAAAGAAACGAACCTTATCGTGCCTGTTCTTAAATTGTACTGGTCAAATGGATATTTCATATCTTCATAGCCCATAATTGTAAGCTAAGAGTGGTATATACTCTCAGTATCGCCCTGGTGAAAGACCACGCTTGTATAATATAAACATTGCTTTAAATGGCTTACACCGTTTTTAGCGGCCAGATCCTAATAGCCAGGTACTTCCAACCATTTTATTCCTCCTCACATCCTCAACATTTCTCTATTTGGAATGCCATAGGCCCACTGACTCCGAGCAGTTGGAATCTAAAAGCTGGCCAAATTTCACTACGCCATCCTAGAGTTTTTACTGCGTTAATGAATAACTAACGTATTTTCTTTTATTTAAACATTTGTGGGACCTTAGGTAAGTTAAGTTAAATCACTCGGTCAATCAGAGAAGTCGATTTTTATAGTAATTTTCTTCTGAGTAGTTTCTTATTTCGAGCTTTTCTTTGACCAAAAAATCATAACGTTTTTTCCATGTGTCAACGACGTCATCACCGAACCATGTTTCCGACATTAGTTTTCCCGCGCTGCAATTCTCACTGTCGTTAAACATCGAAAACCACTTTGGAAAACATTCCATCCTAATGCAATCATAGATTTTTGCACAACTGAGAATTTTCCGCCCCAGGGAGGTAGGCACCACAAAAAACTGAATAGCACCCCTAAAACAAATGGGGCGCACAATGATTTTACAGAATTTTCTTTGCTGATATTACAAAAAATATATTTATACATTTTACATCCAACTGAACCCAGTTGTATTGAAATTTAACAGTTCCCTTTAAACTATTCTTTAACAACTATATTATACGCAACATCAGTTGTTAAAATATGATAATCTTTTCAGCTCAATAAGCTAAATCTCAAACCATTTTTTTAGTTGTAGCAAAGTAATTCATTCTTATTATATTACAATAGAAGTCAGCTACAATATTAATATGTTGGTATTCTATGTACGTATACTCGTATATGTTTTTCGAACACAAAAGGAGACTTGTTTATAAAAACGACGATTTACTCATTTTTCGGACTTTTTCTGTTTAAACAAGTCCATTTTGTGTGAGTATTTTGTGACATAGATTTTTTTTATCTCTGTTGGTACCTATTTTTTTCTATGTCAAATTGTTAATAAATTCAACAGTCTAATAATAAAGTCACGAGTCATTATGGAAAACCTTTCCTCAGAAATATTTTGCAAATCCATTTGGAAATGAAGGCCAATTTTACACCATCGTTAAACTTAATTTTTCATTATGTTCTAAATTGATTTTTTAAAGTAGATGTGCAGAGGTAAGAGTTTTAAGGGAATATATGTTTTAGATGATGTAGAAATAAATTTGGCAAGACAGAGTCTTCTTGCGTTACTTAGTCAGACATAAGGTGTATAGATATTATTGGTGTACTAACATCGCTTTTATTTGTTTCAGGTATGTGAAAATGACTCGTCGATGAAATCCTGGATGTTCTGCTAACCGGTTTCAGTAAGATTTTCATAAAATTATTATCATATCATAGTCTAAAGCCATGATGTTGGAAAGAGAGAGTACTAAAACAGTTCGCAATATACGAGAGTTGTGAATGATGAATACTTGGAGCGGCCAACTGCGAGTTTGAAGTATGTTTACCAGAGATGGAAAGGCTGATAGGGAGAGACTCAATTAATGGAGGACTAAATGCTGTTAAGCGCTAACAAAAAAAATGTTCAAAGAAGCGAAGCTATCAGTCCACAACGGAGTGCTGATACCAACCCTGGTGTATGGAAGTGAGATATGGAACTGGCAGGAAGGGATTAAAGTAGACCGAATGCAGTATAAGTAAGATCACTGAGGCGTATGTTTGGTAAAACTATGTATAAACGTGTGAAAAATGTTGAGTTTCGCGAAGAATGCATAAGTAATGCAATGCGTATTGAGTAAGATTAAGAAAGAGACGCTTATATGGTTTGAGCATGTGGAACGGATGAACGAAGAAAGGAGTATAAGGAGCACTCAAATGTGAACCGAAGAAAAAGCCCGGGACGCCCGAAGAAGACATGGCACGATTAAGTAAACCAAATACTTGGGTCGGACCATGTTAAGAGTCGGAATAGCAGAATAGTATATATGAGACGATGTATGAATGTGAATGATGCAAGGAGTGTATGCCAAGACCGAGTTGTTTAGCGGTCGGTTATCTCTGCTTACCCCTGCGGAGAAACGGCGTGATCGTTAGTTAGTTAGTTTTTTATTATCATTTCATGTTTTTCATCATCCATGTGACAATAGAGCAAATAGTATGAGGTGTATCATTGTGAAAGTGTGCCATTACAGAGTTGGGTCGCTTTCCATCCCCTATGCGATAAATAATGGGTTAATTAATATTTGTCTTAGGGCGGGTTATTTCACAGAATCTCAAGGATTCATCAAAATTTCGAAGTTAATATTCAAGTTCTGTGAAAGTTCTCTCCAAATTCTATTATTATTACATCATTGGCCAGTTGTTTCACAGTGGTTATATAATAACTGAACTTGAATAAAACTTTCACAGAATAATTTTGATGAATTCTTCAAATTCTTTGAAACAACCCACCCTCGGTGTTACCTGCGTCTTTATCCAATTGATATATATTTTACTTTATCGAAATTTTTTTTTAAAATTTATTGTTTATTTAATAATACTCGTATATTCGAATCCAACTGAGTTTTTTTTTTAAATTCACTTGCCCACTGAACAATAAAACCCAGACACTGTGCGCTGTACAACGTACGTATCATAGTTACATACGTAGCAGCGTACTTCGATAAACGGAGAAAACGATCGCTTTGAGAGTGCTTGTTTATGATCGCGGTGCGGTGGGAAAATTCACTCAATAACTTGCGTGAAGTGTGTAAGGGTTTGTGATGTCTGAATGCCTTGAAAGGGATGCCTGAAAAACGCCCGCAGAATGGCGAACGCGCAAGTAATGCGACGTATAACCGTAAGAACGGTAGAATAACCTTATAAGAATACAATGTGGATTAAGCTTTCCCTTGCTCACAATTTTATAAAAATATTCGGTTTCAGTTTATAAAATAAGCTTTGGTAAGCTTTAAAACGTTTACATTTTTACTTTAAAACTTTTCCTTTTTTTATGTAACCGCAATATATACGACTACACTCCGCTTCTCTATACAAGCGTTGCTTAAGGGCGAGAGGGACGTCGGAGGGTTATTAATAATTAATTCAAATTAATTATAGTATTATTACGCAATACGATAAATATAATGTTTTTAAATAGAAAAATATTTATTAAATATTTTATAAATATACATGGGCTTATTATTTATCAAAATCTAATCAGAAATATTACTTTTTCTGACCGTCCATTGTATGTTTTACAAAATATTTAAAATACGAATATAATTTTTACAGTGGAGAAAAGTATTTTTAATCCTTTTATCGTTGCGTTTTTGTAAATAAACATAACCAAAGATTTGTAATCCGCATTACAAAAAAAAAAAAACATCTAAGTTACGTAGTGTTCATAAAAAAATTAAACCACACACTGTTCTTTTTTTAATTTATCTTATCGACAAGTTACAGAAAAACCTTCACAGCATTTTTTAAGGATATTCAACTTTTTAAATGTTTTTGTAAAACATGCGTAGAACGGTCAGAAATGTGTAATATTTCTGATTATATTTTGATAAATGCTAAGCCCATGCAAATTTAAAAAAAAAAAAACGTGTTAAATATTTTTCTCTTTAAAAACATCATGTTTATCTTAGTGCACAATAATATTATCATTATTTTGAAATAATAAATAATAACTCTCCGACGTCCCTCTCCCGGTTAAAAGAGATGTGTAGTATTGTAAATTGAAATAAAATGTATTAAATTTCAATAATAATTAAAAAAATAAATAAATAATAAAAAAACATGTCAGAGTAAAATGTCTTAAAAATAGTAGATGCTTAGTGAGCAGTGGCATGCAGCCCACAAAGGTTGAAAAGCTGTGCCTACCTTCTTCGTGTCTAGATTTCAGAAAAAAATTAATGAAATTGTTTCTCATTCGCAAAATTCTAATTTTTAGTTGCAATCTGCCTAGAGCGCCTCGTCATTCTATGATAACGGCATAATGCATAATGGTAACACATGAAAAGTAACAACCTATCCTTGGTCAAGGGCCAATGTACGCCACTGTTAGTGAGATAGTACAAAATCATACATAATCATGTATTTTTTTTAATGTTTCCGCATCTAGAGCGAATGAATGAAAAAAGGAGTGTTAAGAGAATATATGACGCGAATGCGAAACAAAGAAGAAGCCCGGGACGTCCGAGGAAGACATGACACGATCAAGTGAATTAAATACTTGAGTCGGGCCATCTCAGAAGTCGGAATAACAGAAGAGAATGTATGAGACGTTATATGAAAGTGAATGAAGCAAGAACTGTGTGCCAAGATCGAGTTGTTTGGCGGTCTGGCCTTTCCTGCGGGGAAACGGCGTGATGGTTAGTTAGTTAATTTCAGACCTTTTCACATTGAGTTCACATTTATCTAAACTCGTTAGGTAATTTATTGAATTGTGTTTAGGCTATGTATACTAAATATTAAAAAAAAAAAACTGCAGGAATAAATTTTGTAGAGATGTTCAGAGATTCTAAACAATTCCATTGAACATAAAATACTCTTATATTTTTCACCTCTCTGACGGTAGAAGAAATCAGCTCACGTCTATGATAATAAAATAAATGTCTGCATTCTGGAATCAGCTCAAACATCGTGATTCCACTCGGACGCTCCACGGGGCCGGTGCAGTGGAACGCTCTTCGCAAAGCTTCCTCGGGCTTTCGTGTCCTACCTGCATTCTATGTACGTACTATTGTTGTGTACTACGTAAATGCTCTCTGTTAACTTGGCTCTGGAAAGGGCGTGCAATACATCAAAATATGTGGTACCAATTACAGAAAGGGTGATTTATTTTTCATCAGATTATAGAAAACTCAAAACTATTTACTCTCCATAATATGCATCGATACGTTAGTTCAATAGGGTAATAACTCAAAATTTCTAGGTTTTGAATGATGAAAAATGGTAAAGAAACTCTCCCTTCTCATATTTCAACAAAAAAATAAGTCTAATTCGTCCTAATTATGTAGTCAAATAATTCTTTATGGAATTATAATGAAATCAGCACATTCTTAGTTCAATGGAGAAACATGTCAAATGTTTCCGTTTGGAACTTAATAATTGTAACCATTTACACCTATGCATAAATTATTTATTTATTTATTTATTAAGCCCCCAATGGGCTTTTACATATTTTAACATTAAAAGCATTATGTGTACAGAAAGATGAAAAAAAAAAGTTAACCAAAAAAATAACATGAAAAATAGTTGGTATATAAGTGTAACATAATTATAATATATATGTATGTATAATAATGTATAAGTACTTATTACTTACTTATATTTACTTACATGTTGCATCTTTTGTTATGTTATGGTGGACAAAATAACTTCACATAGGAGCGATGTCTTATGAAAAATTTTCAAATTCAGTTTTCTCAAAATGAGGTATTTTTAGTGAGTTAACTAAGATATCGACATGTAAATGAACGTGCAATTTTTTTAAAATTTTATATTGACATTTGAGAACCTTAGTGTACAGGTTATCCTAGTGAGGTATGCACATTTTCGGTAAATATTTCACACGCTTACCTCTATTTATTGTTCAAGTGCAACCTGACTTTGACCCCAACCTGACTTCGCCCGAGCACATTTTGAATCTTGACATTTATAAAACAAACAATATAGCATTATTTTTATAAACAATAATTATTATTCTGAAACACTCATCCAAATTGAAAAAACCTTTCGAGAAAAGATAAATGTCGCCGACAGGACTCGAACCTGCACCCTTCTGATTGCCGGTCAGATGCTCTACCGTTGATCTACGTCGGCTTTTCGCAAACCCGCCAAGTTAATCAATATATACTAGTGTTTCATTCTATAATTACTGTTTTTATTATATTTCACCTGTAAACAACCAACTTTATTAGTATGAGAAAGGCTTGTAACGGCTAAATCCCTCAATAGATGGCGTCGACCCTTTGCGCTATGCACAAAAATCTTGTCTTAAAAACTTTAGTTTATCAATTAATAAATATTTGACAAGTCAAAGCATTTTTTCACCAATAAAATGTAGACATAATTTGTCTCGACGCTCGAAGAGAATGAGCAACGACATATTAACGATAAGTATTGACTTATTTAATTTTACTAATAATACATGCACGCCCTTGTTCCGCGCCTGTGACGTCTGGCAAACACGATTACAGAAACAACCTGCGCTCCGTGCTCTATGCTCCGTGACCCGCGCAACGCCCGCGCCAGGTGAGGCGGCCGCCAATTGCTCAGTCTCCTAACAAAGTCACTCATTAGCACGCTTGATAATAACACTGGGGCGACGCAAACTTTTCAATTCATAACTCCGAGCGAGTGAGCTTTTCGTGATTTCGACGGAGTTAAAATCACTAAATTATTTTGCATGCCTAGGGGAGATGGCTCTTATTTACTTTGTACGAACGCCGAATTTGATAAGTCGTCTATATGACCTCCTATACCGCATGCCTTCAGTACCATGGCCGCAAGTATATCCTAATTTGTCTTAGTTATAAAGGGAATTTTCGGTTTTTATGGATATTTTGAATATTGACCAAAGACAACAGATATTTTTAAAGCGGTTTTGTTATATAATCTGTTAAATTTTTAAATTACTGCGATTGATTTAAAAAATCCTGCTATGAATTAATTCCTAGTTGATTTACCGAGAGTATGCAAATTTCCACAAGTCTAAAATTCGTAAAATCGGTTTTCGTGAATATTTTATTGCTAAAACGCGCTACGTACCGCCACACAACACTCTTGCCAAAATACTTTAAACACTATTTAAATGTTTCGTGCTTTTTCAGAAATCTCCTCTAAATTCCGCATTTCCAGAATAATTTGTTTACCAATTATGGCGTTTTCTATTTACCTCTGCACCCAAATTTTCGCAGAAACATATTCACGTTCCCGGAGCTCAGAAGTGCCAGGAGTATCGGGGTCATACATAAATACCCCAATTTATTTCCAACGAAACATTAAATTTCTACGTTGCCGTTTTAATTAATGTGACGTCGCGAGAGTGAATGTCGGCCAGGAAATTGATTGCACCAACAGAAAACTAAATTCACGAACCACTCGGCGGAGTGAATCGCGTTCACTGCTAAACTCGTCATGCGATTCTTCGTGTAAAATTGTTAATTTTTCTTTGAACAATATAATATTATTTTATCAAGGTTTGCGCTACCAGGTGGATTGACTCAATTTTTTTGCTATTTAATTTTATCTGTAAAGTGAAACGATCTGTTTGTGTGATATCATGCAATAACATTTTATTTGACTAATTTGTGTTATTTCACAATTTATTAATTAAAAATAATACTTCGCATTTTACAGAGTGGTAGATACTTTCAGTATTGTCCTGGTGAAAGTCCACCGTTCAGAATCGAAACGTTGCTTGAAATGACTTTTGCCGGGTTTAGTGACCAGATCTAGTGAATTGCCAGGTACTTCCCCACCTTGCTTTTTCCCATCTTCTTTCCCACCTCATTGCCTCCAAGCTCACAACCATTCAGACTATGACATACCCCAATTGGGTAAGTCATAGTCTGAATGGTTCCAAACGGTTGGGCACAGCTGAGAATCTTGTGCGGAACTCACATAAAAAATAAATAAAAAATTCTAACAAGAAATAAAAAATAAAATCAAAAGGAATCCGAGTCATCGCAAACATCGCAAAATCTTAGGCATTCCAAATTCTTTGGGGGAATGTTTTGAGACGGAAAGAAAAAGGTATTGAAAAAGAAGAATATGCGACGAAAAACATAGATAAAGCTGTTTCTAACATAGGACTACCCGATTCTGTTCAGTTATACGTATATTTCACAAGTTCGATGTTAATAAGTAGTATCTTTCTCTAGGAACGATATTTAATTTTACTCTAATTAATGTAATAAATAAGATTCTTGTTTAAGTGGAATTTAGATTTAGGCAACGCCCCCCGCGACATACAAATTATTGCTTTAAATCACATACAAATGTACCACCGATTTATTATTTACTATTCAAAACATATAGTATGACATCTTGTGAAATAATTTCAAACTAAAATTAGGTTTCCAAGAATCGAACCATTATTTTGTAAGTATGTTTAACAAATTAACGTCGTCAACTCTCAGACGAAGTACCCAAGGATCAAGGAGGCCGTTTTAGTCAACCTAGATAAGTACATAATATATCTGTTTCTCTAATCCCCAAGTATGTTTGAAAGTGGTTCCAAACCTTCATGTGTTATATTATGTAAATTGGAATGTATGTATGTATGTTTCAGGCATGCTGTATGTGAAATCTAGAGTTTCCCGCCGATTTTAATTTATTGTATGTTCATATAATTTTTTCTTCATAAATACTTATCAAACGAAAGACATTTTTGAAATTATTTATTTATTAATTTAAAAAATACAATAATAAATAGTAACATTTTTAGGCACTATAAAAAATTTATTTATGTATTTATATATTTTTTTTATAATATACCCTCATAAAAAGCTGTGCATGTACGTATGGGTGGGTGGGAGTGTCATTTATTTACATCATGAGCAACTTACGTTACCACTCGTTTTTAAAGTATAAGTTTGCAGAGTACTGCAAACTTATACTTTAAAAACTTATACGTTTATTTTGAATTCTTTATACTTAGTTATATTTTATAATTTTATTTTAACTTCTCCAAATATTATTTGTTTCCGACTGTGCTCCGGTACCGAAGGGATCATTTAAGCTTTGTGGTAGTGTCCCTGATTGTCGTTGGGGAGATGTTAGATGTTTTAAAATAAAAAAGTCATCATTTACAAAATATTATGCTGATTGAAACTTAAAAATCAAACAATAAATAATAAAATCCTGGGTAAAAAAAATACGTTTGGTATATTATTTCCAAAAACCCGATTTCTGAAATATAGGTATAATAAATAATTTATTCGGTAATTTTTACTAGATAAATAAATGAAATAAAATATTTTTTATAACCTACGTAATATTACATAATAAGCCTATTTTCACAAGACAAAAATTGTATTATTTTCTTTTTACTTTTGTTTAGCGTCGGCCACCCGTCTATTTAAATTAAATATTTTATTTGTCTTCAAACTCTGTGTGATTACATCTCTTGCTGATACTCGTGATACAGTATATACCTACGAAAACCCACAGGAGCACATAAAATATGGCACAAACCTTTAGTTTTAGGTAGTACTGCACGCTTTTCAGGGCGTTGTTATACCTTTAATAATACATGGAAAATAATTATAGTAAATATTACATGTTTACTGGATTCATGTATCAGGATGAGTATAGACCCGAATCAATATACTTGCAATTCTCTTAAGCATTTCCGGTTGGTTACTTAAAAATAACTGATTAATTAATTAAAAAAATATACTTTGTTTACACCACTTTATAAATAAACATAAACCTACGCGTTTCAACAGCATTGCTGTCATCATCAGGGTTATATGAATACAAATGATGATGATAAAATGTCCTGATGATGACAGCATTGCTGTTGAAACGTGTAGATATTTATGTATGTTTATAAAGTGGTGTAAACAAAGCTTTTTTTTATTATTTAATTAATAATGACGCCACAAAGTGAATACAAATCGTTTGAAGAAATTGTAAAAATAACTACTTTTATATTTCCTTATCTCATTCTTTAGTTCCTTGTTTCGGAAATATAATGTTACTTTTCAATTCTCTATAGTAAAGTCATTTCTGCGAGTATTTAACATGCAGACTTTGCATCCCTCCGTATACTAAATGTAACGCCATCTTACATTCCATAGAAGTACTTTCTTATGTAGAGCGAAGGACAGTCATTGTTACATAGTTTGGCTAAATTTATGATCCCTATCTTTAGGGTTTTTTTTAGGAATTTATCTATATCTGTGCAGAACGCGGGTTTAATGTGAACAGGCAAGTGTTTTGTGCTTAAAAATTATATGTATATAATGATTAATCATTGAGGAAGATATTATTCACAAATTTCAAATGAAACAGAACATAAAAAAGGTATCAGACGCTATTTATTTTCTGTATCTTTTTCTGTTTCACGTTTCATTTAAGTTTTTTTTTATATTATCTTCTTCAATAATTAATTATTACAATGACGTTTATAATCTTCAACAAGTTATTACGATATTTTTTAAATTTTTTTTTTATATGAATACCGCGCAAGAGTTTCAACTGCTCCCAACCGTCTGGAGCCAATGAGACTATGGCATCCCCAATTGGGGAATGTTGTGAGGCTGAAGGTATTGGGGAGGGGAATGAAAAGGGGAATAGGAAGGTGGGGAAATACCAGGCTATTCAGATCTGGTCACCAAACACGGCTAAAAGCCATTTCGAGCAACGTTTCAATTCTGAATGGTGGTCTTTCACCAGAGAGTATCTTCCACTCTGGAACGTGCGCAAATATAATATATATTATTTTTAAATTAATTAATTGTGAAACAGCACAAATTAATTAAATAAAATTTACTTGCGCACGCCGGGATTTCAACCCGCGGCCTTCGGATTCGTAATCGAGAGCCTTACCCCTCGACCACGGAGGCCGTCAAATATCAAAAACGATAAATTGGCTTTATCGATTTTTTTTATATTCGATTATACTATGCATTTTCGTGATCGTTTTATTTTCATTTTAGCAAACAACACAAGATAACTCCCCACTAAGCCGAATAAAACACATTTTAAATCGGACATTTTCGAAACTCTGTTGAATTTAATAATATTCCCGCTAATATCCACATTAGCGTCTTTGAAATCGTTTATCTGCCACATTATGTGCAGGAAGCGCAAGGTGGGGACACTTTGCCCACGGCAGTCAGACGGTAATGCGAGTAGACGGGGGTAACTTTGAATATGGTTATTAAGAAAGTTTAATGTTCAGATTGAATTGATAAAAATCTCTTCTTTTATACGAAAGAGCGCTCTGCGTTTGTAATTTGTTTAACTTTTTATTCGTTTCACAAACAAATTATTTGTATAACTTGCGGTAGACCCGTGAAAAATCACGGGATGCTATAATTGCATGATTTGTGAGTAAATTTTTATTTTTAAGACAATTAAAATAGTTTTCGTAATAATATTTGTTTTTTATTAATGGAAAAAAATTCCACCACCGAGACTTTTTCCCCGATCAACTTCTTGAAAGAGAACTATTGTAAGAACGGCGGTATAAATTCATTACATGTATTGAAAAAATAATAGAGAAATAGAGTGTTACGTACTCACATTACATTCAAAATTATATTGTTTAATAAGATATAAATTGTTACTACCCGGCTTCGCCCGAGTTCCAACACGTTTGTTTTGCTTTCAGAATATTTTGAAATATTTTAAGTTAATTTGATATATCAAGGCTCCATAGCGCATGATGGAAATTAATTATTCTTAGGAACTGAAATAGTAATGCCAACCTATAAATTCTAAATAGAAAAGATTAAATTTTTTATTTTTAATTAAAGATTTTTTGGCATAAACAATTATTTTAAAACTAGCTGATGTGTACCCGGCCTTGCTTGGGATTTTTCACTTGTAATTAGGGTGTCATAATTGATTTGACAGCGAAATTAACTATTTCTAAACAAAGAAACTATTTGATTTTTAATTTTTATTTCATTACAAACGTTTATTTTTTCAAAACATCTAAATAATAGAATTCTCATGTTGGTACCTACTTGTGTTTTACATTTTGAAAATACTCTACCCAAACAAACCTTCTTTTTTTGAATATGCAATCTGTGGCTAACCAGAGTGTTATATCTATGGGCTAACCTAAATAAAACATGTTTTCAATGTTTTTCATACTAATTTTCAAACGTTATAGCAACAGTTTTACATATTGGATTTCATTCAAACTACTTTCTAAACCTTCCCGCCACTAATAAAAACTAACTGTGCTATTTTCAGCGAAACCGGTAGAGTAATTTTCAAATTAATTCAAAGTAATTGACAAACAAACAAACTTACATTGATTTTAATATATATAGATATTCTATTTTTTCGCCATTTTCTAACTATCTTTCCCGTTCACTACTAATTCACGTTAAAAGATGTTTTTTTGTAAAATTATTGACAATAATCGAACTCTGCATTATTTCTAAATCATTTTTTTTTAATAGCCTCATCGTCGAGTTTACATCCCTTTTAGAATATCGTTTTCTTTTTACACACTGTGACACCAATCTGCATCAGGTTATCACCATGGCTAATGTACCGGGTGGCGTGAAAAGGCAATACACCTTATCGCCGCCCTAACCGCTTAACGGTTCCTTATTATTTGGTTGTATTCCCATTTCTGTTTCGGAATTACTAGTATAGGGGTGAACGGGCGTATTTAATTGTACCCTACGTAAAAGAGATGATTTTCAAAGAAGTGTTTGATTCCATTTTAAATAAAAATAACTAAACGTAGATCGATGTCTCTCACGTAAAATAAATACATATATATTCCCAGCGGCTCTCAATCGTCTGGAGCCAGTGAGACTTGGCATCTTTTTTGGGGGTTGTTAGGCTAAATTTGTTTGGGAGTGGAATGGGCAAGAGGAAGGTGGGGGAGTACCTGGATATTCGGATCTGGTCACCAAACATGCTTCATTCACATTCGTACATCTTCTTAAATATACTCTTTTGTTATTCTGACTCTTGACTTGCTCGACTCAAGTATATATTTGATTGGCGGAGTATTAATTCACGTGCTGACATGTCCGGGCAAGTATGACGTCACAGACCGAGCGACGAGCATTTCTATATGCATTTCTGCCGACTGATCCACACCTACAGACATGCTCGTCGTCCGGCCTGCTTGGTCGGACCTGTACCGTCTCGACAAATTCAAAGTGCTAAAAAAATCCGACTTTATGAATGTCGTAACCGAAAATGATTTTTTTTTGTTAGAAATTAAAAAAAAAAATCTGTCTTTTTACATTTTCGTCTACAACATCAATATTGCCTAATTTTCAATCTTCGAACTCAAAACTATTAATATTTCACGAACCGCCCGTTTTCGAACCGCTCAGCAATACGCATTGTTTTTCGGGAATAACTCGCGTTCACGCAGTGTTTTCCCGCTTTCATATGCAGAAAAACATTTTTTTTTCGCATTTTATTTCATAATATTATCCTTCACGGCTGATGTTCCAACGCAATTCAAAAATTAACCAAACGCTGGAGGATCGAAGACCGATTTAATGACTAGATCCAAATAATTTATTTAACCGATTTCGAATCAGAAAACTTCCAATCCCGTCATCGACTAATTGAAATCACTTATTGACAAAATTAGCAATAGTAATCCAATTTGCCTTAAAACGGAATTACACTCTGAAATTTCTTGAGAAAGGAGTAAAAACGAAGTTCATAATCTAGAATAAAGGAAGGAAAGAAATGGAACCGCACCTTCAGCGCATTTAATTTCAATCAAGTCGGCAATTTTAGATGTGGCGATAGGGGAGTGGGAGGGGGCAGAGCCCAGTAACGGTCGGGGAAAAGCCGCTCAGCTAACCATAGTCCAAAATCCTTTTTTCGAGGGTCGCAGATGGGACAAATGGCCGGAATCGCAGAAAGAAAAAGTATCCCCAAACTACGCAAACGTATATAGGGTGTACCGGGACTGGCTCCATGACAAACAGCACACTGCAGAAAATTTATAAAAAACGCGGTTACTTTACGCCCATTCTCTAATTTATTTACTTATTTACACCAATGGGGTTATATATTAACAATTACATAATCGTGTTTTTAAATTAGAAAAATAAAGAGAAGAGAAGATTAAAAAATATTATGGGTACAGTGAATAGCAAAAATACCAAAAGAAAAAGTAGAATTTGAGATAAAAATCAACATCAAAAGAGAGTTACAGAGTATTAGTAATTATATTATGTTATTTACCTATTGTTTACATATTTTTTTTTTTCTTGTTTCATATTTTCTTATAATTAATTAAATAAAAATTGTAAAATAAATTTAATGTCATCTTTTGTTTTAATGAACCAAGAATTCCAATAATATTTCTCTATATTGTTGTAAAACAGTGTATAAAATCAGGATATAGCAATACTGGTTAATAAAATGAATATAAAGTCATAGTTTACTCATTCTAAAATGAATCGATATTTTTCACCATGTCGGAAATTAGTTCTATTGTCGATGTTCGTAATGTATCAAATAACAGCGGCACTACGGACGACGAGACCCTTGTTCCCATAAATGAATGTGTACAGCAAAGCAAATGAGATAAGGCGATCCAATCTCATATGCGCTTACTGTAAAAAAGGACTACATGGACTTTGTGCGGGAAAACACAATTGTGAACTGAAATAGTATTATATTTTTGTATTTTTTGATATTTTTTGTAGTTGTAAATGTGTAATTTTTTTAAAAAATTAGAACTATAATATTCGTAAAATTTCATTCTTTACTTTTAAATTTTATCCAAGTTATTGCATTTTTATTGAATGCCATACGTTTGTATTTAAAAATACAGAATATCTGTAGCAATTTATATACATACTTGCAAAATAAGCATAGCACTAAAACGGTTAATGTCTAATGATCCGATGTCCGATGATCGTTAGGTAGGTACCTAACGATCATCGGCGACCAAAATGCCATCTACATTTTTTAGTCCAAATAAGCTCAGGAATCAATGGTTAAAGTCTGTCGGGTATGTCCTGATACACCCTGTATATTTGGTGTCTACAAACATTGTGCGTACGTTTTTATATTCCTTTGCTCTCAGAAGAAATCGGAGTATATTCGAGCTGAACAATGCCGTAATTCTGGGAATTATTTCTTATATATTATACAAGTATCAGGGGAAAGAATAAGTTTATTATTTATAGTTTTAAGGAGCTACGACGTCCCCATTTGGGGAATGCTTTGAAGTTGGGGGATTTATTGAAGGCTAAGGAGAAGGTGAGCTATTCTATTCACTAAAAATAGCTAAAGCTGTTTCAAATGACGCAATGTTTTAGTTCTGAGTGGTGAGTCCTCCCCGGGGCGTTGATGATCTTCCTCTCTGTAAAAACGTACGAATACCTACGCCAAATTTTTTTTGCCTCCAAATTCAGAATTTCTATTTACTTATTACAAAGTTTTCTCGAAACCTTGAAGTTTTTACGCACTTTAAAAAAGTTGTTTTTGTAGATAAGCTCTATTCAGATATCTAGGTTAAAAAGTTATTATATTAAAGTCCTTCGATAGAAAAGCATACAAAGTATACTCCGAAAAATATAAGTAATTCGTGTGGTTCTGTTATTTAGCAAGTTATAGGTATGAAAAATTTTAAATCCTAGTACTGGAAGGAATGAGAGAGGGCACCGGAATGAGACAATCCAAACTACTCATGACGGACCTAACCCCAGACGAACCAGGTAACTACTCAATATGGACAGAAACTCACTGAGATAACTGGTAGGACTACTAACGGAACACTGCCACATCGGGAGACACATGCAGCTATTGGGAGTGAAAAACACCAATAGATGAAGAAAATATGAAGAGGATGAAGAGACCCCAATTCACCCATGTTGCCAATGTCCCGCCTTGATGAGAAGAAGGCCCAGCCACCTGGGAAGACATATTATGGAACCAAGAAACATATCTAGCCGAATATCCAATGACAACCCTGGTGAACTTTATCGAAGGGACCGGGCTACTGTCAAAGGAAAAAGGTAAAAATGGGAGATTGCATAATGGGCCTATGATATGAATGTTCACGGGAGCTATGCAAACTGTCTCCGTATCAATAACAAAATATAATTTCAATGTAATTAAAATATGGAAAAATAAATTAGTTGAACAAAAAAGAGTATAAGGCCCTATAAACTACTTTATCGTAACAATTATTTTTATAAACAATAATTATTAGCCTGAAACACTCATCCAAATTGAAAAAACCTTCCGAGAAAAGATAAATGTCGCCGACAGGACTCGAACCTGCACCCTTCTGACTGCCGGTCAGATGCTCTACCGTTGAGCTTCGTCGGTTTACAGATGAAATATAATAAAAAAAACAGTAATTATTGAATGAAACACTAGTATATATTGATTAACTTGGCGGGTTTCCGATAAGCCGACGTAGCTCAACGGTAGAGCATCTGACCGGCAATCAGAAGGGTGCAGGTTCGAGTCCTGTCGGCGACCTTTATCTTTTCTCGGAAGGTTTTTTCAATTTGGATGAGTGTTTCAGACTAATAATTATTGTTTATAAAAATAATTGTTACCCTTTGCGCTATGCACAAAAATCTTGTCTTAAAAACTTTAGTTTATCAATTAATATATACTTTATCGTAGTATCGTATCAACAGATACTTTTTACATTGAAAAACATATTATACCATATATTATATTCATTTACAGTTAGTTAGATTAAAAAAATATATAAATATATCTATATATATATCTACAATAATTGTAGGTAATTATTATCGAATAAACAATGTTTATCTGAAGTACCTAACAGGTAAGTTAGTATGGTCCTGTATATTATCTGCTTGTACATATTATAAATCGTATGTACATTTTTACGCACCTTCACCCTCATTGATGATACATTGTACAAATAGTTATTTTATTAACCGATGAGTTGGTGGATGCAATCTGTTCGCCTTAAGTTTTAAGTTGTTATAAGAGATTATCCATAGCTAGTAGTAGGATAGAGCCTTGGAAAATAATTATATACATATGATTATATTATATTTGTACAGCGCCCTTAAAGTGAGTTTTCCATCCAAATATTATTATTATTTTTTTATCTTATTATGCATACAAATACACCAGTGGCGTACATTGCTCTTTAGTCATGGCTAAGCTGTAGCTTTTCAGGTATTGATTATAATTCATCATAAAAACCGGAACATATTATGAGTAGTAATAGAAGCAGATATTCCCCTGTTGCGCTATTTCTTGGCCAATACCATTGCCATTAATGTAGCTGTCGAAAATGTCTCTTTTTTTGCAAATTCTGAATTATTCAAAACCACGGATTTGTTTTAACGCGGCACCTTCATAAATACTATAAATTTACCACTAAAAGGAGCATTTTTTATATCACTGATTTGATTTTAACATCAAAGTAACATTAATATATTTCTTTTGCAAAAACTTCTAGCCTTACAAAATAAATATTTCTCGAACTACCAACCATAATATGTAGTTGATAACTATGCAGCTTATTTTGATAAAGTGCATTCGTGGATGAATCTTCATGAAGATAAACTAACTTGAGGACGACAAACAATTGAAGGACCATGCGTTCAATGCAGATTGCAACAAAAAAATAGATCTTTGTCAATTAGGAACAATTTCTACGGGAGAACAATTATAAATAACTTTTTTAAAAATCTTCAAATTCATTGAAATTTTTCATTTTTTAACAGAAATCTTAAGGTAGGAACAGATTTTCAGCCTATACTGACTTCACGCCACTGACATATAAATACTAAAAAATAATAAAAATATTAAAACATAAATAAAGTCAATAAATCTTTTGGAATTAGATCTCCACAGTTGTATTCATTTAAAAAAAAAATTCACTTACCTACCTACCCAATTTGTTAATGTTTCGCAATGATAATAACCCATGTGGACGACGTGAGACCATAAAAGAAAAACTTAAGAGGGAGAGGGACGTCGGAGAGTAATTATTTATAAATTCAAAATAATGATAATATTATTGTGCAATACGAGAAACAGGGTGTTTTTAAAGAAAAAAATATTTATTACGTTTTTTTTTTATTTGCATGGGCTAGCATTTATCAAAATAAAATCAGAAATATTACACATTTCGGACCGTTCTACGCATGTTTTACAAAGACTTTTAAAAAGTTGAATATCCTTAAAAAATGCTGTGAAGATTTTTCTTTAACATGTCGTTGAGATAAATTTAAAAAAAGAACAGTGTAGTTTAAATTTTTCATAAAACTACGTAACTTTAATGTTTGTTTTTTTTGTTAATTTAATGCGGATTATAAATCTTTGGTTAAGTTTATTTACAAAAACGTAACGAGAAGGGATTAATTACATTTTTCTCCAATTTAAAAATCAAATTCATATTTTAAATATTTTTTAAAACATACAATGGAACGGTCAGAAAAAGTAATATTTCTGATTATATTTTGATAAATGCTAAGCCTATGTAAATTTATAAAATATTTAATAAATATTTTTCTATTTAAAAACATTATGTTTATCGTATTGCGTAATAATACTATCAATATTTCGAAATAATAAATAATTCCGCTCCGACGTCCCTGTCGCCGTTAGTATTACATGCATTTTGTACAATTTAAGAGTCGTATTTTGATTCAGAAATAGTTTTGAAATTGTCGTTGTTTGCTCGGTATTGCGAAAGACATTACCAAGTTACAATGGGGAATGTAACAATGGTTTAAGTTTTCCAACTAAACGTTCAAACATTGGAGGTACTCGCGTGTGGTATTATGGTAACTTATTTGCATAGTGTCTACTGATTCGGCATTGAATATTTGATACGCAAACACATGATAGTATACACTATAGGCACGTTATAATATTGAATCAGTATTGCATTCAGAAATTATGTAGTTGATCAATATGCACAGGGAACTTACATAATTAATCATTATAGCTGAGTGTTTGCAGATAATATGTCGGCAAACAATACAGTTTGATATAAGAGTCCACCATAGTAAAATTAGAAGCTCTAAGCACGATGCATGGTAATAAGTCCATAACGGAGTCCTGATACTGACCCTGTGGTTTCTAAGTGAGAAAGGAATGTTGAATAAAGTTGCAGTGTAAATGTTACCCCGAGACTTTTGTTTTGTGTAACTACATATTTGGACTAAGCTTCCCCCAGCTCTTACATATCTTACTAGAAATTAACAGATTTTAATAAGGCATTGTCTTATGGTTAAAGGCAATTTGCTTAACTGTGATTTCGATTAGATGTCGCCTTCATGGTCGAGGGGTAAGGCTATCGACTACGAATCCGAAGGACGCGGTTTCAAATCCCGGAGTGCCAAAGTAAATTTTATTTTAATTAATTTGTGCTGTTTCATAATTAAATCACTTTAAAATAATATATAGTATATTTGCGCACGTTCCAGAGTGGAAGATATTCTCAGTATCGCCCTGGCGAAAGACCACCATTCAGAATTGAAACGTTGCTTGAAATGGCTTTTGACCAGATCTGAATAACCAGGTATTTCCCCACCTTTTTGCCCTTCTCCTCCCATCCCCAATACCTTCAGCCTCACAACATTCCCCAATTGGGGATGCCATAGTCTCACTGGCTCCAGACGATTGGGAACAGTTGGGACTCTTGTGCGGTATTCATATAAAAAATGACAGTACATTTTAAAAAGAGTTTTTGGTTTAATTATCACAGTATTAATAAAAATTTTTGGTGTATCACACACACTCAAAACTTCTAGTTTTTTATTACTTACTTTACAGTTATAGTTTATTATGATTTTTAGAATTCAAGTCACTTTTATCTAACTTTTCGGGCTTTCGCATATGTACTTTACAAACATCGCTAATTCGTTAAGGCGATCCACCGGCTGAAATTCCGACGAAATCACGCGCTCCTTATGCAGGTGGCGACAAGGTTGAGATTCCCGCTTAACATCGGCCGCGTGTTTCGATTTACGCAAAAAAACCATCACCAAAATGCGTGTTTTATTCTATTCTGTAAAACTCAGACATAATTATTAAAATGTTTTACTGTAATATTCTAAAAAACTTAATTTACCACAATGAACAGTACGACGATGTTGGAAAAGGGGTTCGTAAGTTGGATAGTTTGCGCTTTAAACATTTTTTTAATGTCTGATACATTATTTTTTCTAGGCTTATAAAAGAAACACCAAAAAAAATGGCCGGTTAAACGAAAGGCCAAGGTGTGTTCTACTTGCAGTATTTAATTAAATGATCTATGATATTTCCAGGACATCAAATTCTCAAACCGAAAACACATGATTTTGCAGTACTTCCTATTGCATCGCCTTAATTCGGCTATTCGGTTATATAAATCATTATGCGAGAAATAAATGACTTATAATGTTTGTAGCCAATACTTATGATAATATTGACGTTTTCTTTTGTTAAAACTACTCAATTATCGATATTTGTAAAGTTTGGTTTTTAGCTGAATGACAGATATCACCCTAGTGAACCGGAACAGCAGTTAACCAAAAAGTTAAATAATATAATAACAGTTATAGTTGAAGTTTCACATAACCCGCCTCACTGGCTAGCCTGTGTTGAGGCAGTAATTTTTGAAATTATTTTATAGTTTTAAAATACCTATGAATATATACTTATATTAAGATATGCTTCGTGAATTGTTGAATCAATAATTTCGAATTTGGGTGAGTGCACTAATATGGGAATATGTTGTAATTATTTATATCTAGAATATTAAAAACTTTCAAATTGGATGCACTCAAAGGCAAAGTTGCAGTTTTAAAGCAATAATATACTCACCCAGTTTACGACACAACGCGAAATACAATTCCACCAAGTCACTCACTTAATCCAAAGTTTCTCCAGTTATCGTTACGAAAGCGTTACGCAAGTTTAGTAATTTAATAAAACGGGAACTTTGTCGTTGGATCCAGGTTCTAAAATTAATAAATTGTTTGCGATATGAAGCAGTTAGTCTTAGTAATGCCATTAGTTAGTGCTCTGGATCCGTATTAGATCAGTTATAGGGATAATATTTAATTGTTGCAGAATAATAATTTATTCTAAAATGTAAATATGTTAGTTGTAAGTCTCTGTCACTAATTTTAAGTCACCAGATACAGGTCTTAGGTGTAAGACGCTAGCTATATAAGTCTTAGTTTTAAGTCACTATTTATAAGTCTGAAATAGGTATTTTCTAGATATAAATCTTATCTGTGAGGCATTAGTAATAAATCTGAGATGTAAATTAGATCTAAGTGATAAGGTATAGGTTAGATACATTGTGTTTTAAAGCGCCTTTGTGGTGATTTTTTCACGAAAACGGCGCTTTAGAAATAATCCATTTATTATTATTATTTATAATACTAATAAATCTCAAATGAAACATTAAACAGAAACAGGCACGAAAAACAAAAAGGTGACGGTCGCATCTGGGAATCGAACAGTTATTTAGTGCTCTAAACACTATTTAACAAACAAACAAAACATATTTTGAAAATTTAAAATACAAACACGTATGATTCATGTTTATATACCCATATCCATAGTGAAGATGCAAAACTTCGTAGTCCATTATCTCAGTTTAATATGCGGCGATTAATTTGCTATGTTTTCAATGCAGGTGATCGTTGTCCCCTAGAGTCTTAATCAATCACATTAACAAACATCGCGATTTTAACCGTTAATTCAATATGTGTCTCGAAGGCCTAATGAACTGATCTAAACATCTCCGAAGATTTAACAGGATAACTTTGTATCGAGCTTGGAGCTAATGTATTTTCTACCTCTAAACCGATACACCTTAAGTACACTATTATACCCCGGTTACCTAGCACGGGATTATATTGAGCCAGACGTCTCCGTAAAATAGGTTCAGTCTTCCCTATTAGATTCTAAACAGAACGGATTTTGTGCATTTTCCGTATCGGATTTTGGTAAGCAGGGGTAGATAGTGGATATATACATATATGTAACTTGTGGCAGGATCTCAGCTGCAGATGCTGAAGTTCAGAGATCGCCAACATGTTTTTAGAACATTAATGTTACTTTTCTATTTAACACCAACCCCTAAGTACGGCAGTGAGGCATGGAACTGGCAGAGGAAGGACGAAAGTAGACTGAATGCTGTAGAAACGAGATTTCTGAGTCGAATGTGTGGTAAAACCACGTATGATCATATGAATAATGTTGAGATTCGTAAAGAATGCAAGGCTGATGTACGCGTAGTGAGCAAGATTAAGAAAGGGACGCTTAGATGGTTTAGGAATTTAGACGAATGAACGAAGAAAGGAGTGTAAGGAGAATATATGACGCGAATGTGAATGGAAGAAGAAGCCGGGGACGACCGAGGAAGACATGGCACGATCAAGTGAATCAAATACTTGAGTCGGGCCACAGAAGTCGGAATAACAGAAGAGAATGTATGAGATGTTGTATGAAAGTAAATGAAGCAAGAAGTGTATGCCAAGATCGAGTTGTTTGGCGGTCCGTCCTCTTTCTCTGCGGCAAAAACCTGCGTTTTGTAACAAAAGTAGTTGTTTACAGGTGAAAATATAATAAAAACAGTAATTATTGAATGGAACACTAGTATATTTGATTAACTTGGCGGGTTTGCGATAAGCCGACGTAGCTCAACGGTAGAGCATCTGACCGACATTAGAAGGGTGCGGGTTCGAGTCCTGCCGGCGACATTTATCTTTGCTCGGAAGGTTTTTTCAATTTGGATGAGTGTTTTAGATTAATAATTATTGTTTATAAAAATAATAAGAATGTTTTAGTTTATTTTGAATAATAATACATATTAAAATGTTTTTACGGTGGTTAAACATATAAAAATAATGGTTATAGTTAAAATTTGCTAATATTAAGTCAGGTAACGACGGCCCCGGTAAGGCTCTCGACTACGAATCCGAAGGTCGCGGGTTCAAATCCCGGCGTGCTCAAGTAATTTTTATTTAATTAATTTGTTTTGTTCCACAATTAATTCATTGAAAAATAATATATAGTATATTTTCGCACGTTCCAGAGTGGAAGATACTCTCAGTATCGCCCTGGTGAAAGACCATCATTCAGAAATGAAACGTTGCTTGAAATGGCTTTTAGCCGTGTTTGGTGACCAGATCTGAATAGCCAAGTATTCCCAACCTTCTTCTTCCCCTTCTCCTTCCCCTACCCAATACCTTCAGCCTCACAACATTCCCCAATTGGGAATGCCATAGTCTCACTGACTCCAGACGGTTGGGAGCAGTTGGGACTCTTGTGAGGTATTTATATAAAAATAAAAAAGGTAAGGTAAGGTAAGCATTTTTTTAGAAGTTTAATGTACTGTCAGTTTGAAAATGGCCTTACACGCCGAAAAAGGTAACTAATATTATGCTTACTAATATACTACTTAATAATATTATTAAATTTGATTTTGAGTTCTACAAATTAAACACAACAATAATTATAATTTCTTCAAACGATTGGTAACTTTGTGGCGTCATTATTAATTAAATAATTAAAAATGTACCTTGTTTACACCACTTTTATAAAAATAAATAAATATCTCTTCATGTTTCGACAGCAATGCTGTCATCCTCAGGAATATATAAATACTAAAAAATAATTTCAAGCACAGTAATTAATTAATATTATATTTTTTTAAATTTCTAATATGAATTTGTCATTCAGTGTTTTATAATTATTTTTTATTATCATTTTTGATTAATTACTTACCTACTTTAATTAATTTTTGTTTATGTATTCTTAAATTATTGTTTTAATTTTTATTATTTGTCTAAATTTAAAATTATTTTTTAGTATTCATATATTCCCGAGGATGACAGCATTGCTGTCGAAACATGTAGAGATATTTATTTATTTTTATAAAAGTGGTGTAAACAAAGAACATTTTTAATTATTGAACAAAAATAATTAATAAGGTATGCATTGTATTCTTGAAACAATACCGTGCTTGGCCTACTCACAGTTTGTTTCCAATGGTTCCCAACTCCCTGCAGAAGGCAAACTCTCTCTAAATAGTTTGCAAATCTACGATGTATTCAGAAAGCCTATGCCTTTGTGCCATAAGCTATTGTTCGCGAAACCTGCGACTGTTTTTGAGCGCGACATTGGCGCGTGCGGTAGTGCTCAACTTCTCATCTCCTCGGTCTGATCTATACTCATTTTTGAATCGGCTCTGCACCATCACATAATGAGTGTTTGAGGTTTGGGGAACACAACCACAGAGATTTTTTCATTCATTATTAATTCACCGTTGTCTTCCGAGCTTCTCCAGTGTCTGTGCTTTGACGGCCCTCAACATTAGCGACTAAATAAATGTGAAACATGTTTGCAAAATCTATAATTCACCCGAAGGCTTACGTTATAAATCTCCATGGTTTGTAAATAACCCTGTGCCCTAAAATAAATACATGTTTCCTTCAATTTTCTTTTTTATGCTCGATAATTTGAACACCTTAATGTATATTTTTTTTTTGTTTAATGTAAATTAAATTTAATAGTGTGTTCATTACGTTCTGCAAGTATTTTTTTTTATTATTGTGACAGCTGTTTCGGCTTTCAAAGCCATTTTCAAGCTGTGGTTAGGCCACATTGAGACGACTTATTTATACGATTCTATTTACCTCACCCAATTTCAATTTTTATACTGCCTAAAATGATTTATTGCCGGCGAAACCGATTTACTGAGAAAATAATTGTAATAATAGATTCTCTATTATGTGAGTTACTTACAGTTGAATCCTGTTTTCCCCATTCCCTTAATATTTGCTTTATGTAATCGGCTAAAGTATTCATTATAACGTATGTGTTTAGCGAATATAGGTAGGTATATTAGAAATGAGGTTTTCATGATAATTCAACACACGTATGAATCGGCACACTTTTTTTAAGAGGTGCACCAAAAAAACTATACCTAAAACCTATTATAACCTAACCTAATTAATGACTTTTTTAAAAAATCGGGATATTTTTGTTCGTACTTTTATCATCACAGGTGATATAACCATAATGTTGATTAATCCGGTTACCGAAATAAGAACATGGATATTTGATTGAAAATTCGTTGTCAACAGACCGATTGCTATCTCTAATGCATAGACGCAATGTAGGTATTCCGAGTCTATTCTACAGATATTTCAATTGAGCCTGCTCGAAGAAGCTAGCAGCGTTGGTCCCCTCCGCGCCGGTGCACATGCGTGAAACTAAACGAACACGAACGGAACGTTGGTTCACAGTTGATGATGGCTTCTTGAGAACGGGTCGTTTCGCCGACTCATTTTATACAAGTCGACTCGTATATGGAACAAGTTACCGGCTTCTTTCCGGCTACATTTAATCCTGGCCTCTTCAAGGCACGCATTAATAAATCTTTCCTTACAGCCTCCTTGACCCGCCTAATAACGTCGCCCAACCGGGTAACGATATAGTTCCGCTGTATGTGCGCCTTACAAATGGGGGCGCTTGTAAGGTGCCACATACAATACAAAAACAAAAAAAATCACTGAATCTTTTATTATTTTTCCTGGGTTAATGGGGCTCCATTTTTGGTCAATGGTGAATTATATAGCTCATATCTTTTATCGAGTCATGGAATCGAATCATCAAGATTTATCGACTAATCGACACTTTTTTACATGATAAAACATTCGTCCGCATGAAGTAAAATTCATTCGCATGAAGTAATTCATTCGCATGAAGTAATTCATTCGCATAAAATAAACGTCATTTGGGATGTGTAGACTAATGGCTACTAATGTTCGAAAATTTCTCTTGCTTTCGTACCTCGTTTGAGACTATTTGAAACCCTGATGAAGATCATTCTATTCTTGTTCCGACTTCAAATATTCATAAAATCATTTCACTTTATGGTGGTAGTTCCTACTCGGAATCATTGCAAAGTAGAACCTCTCGTTTATGTCTTATTAGCCAAGTGAATATTTCTAAAAATCATCTGATTATATCCATTATTACGCTCTTTCACGTTGCATACCTTCTATCAATTCCTCCTTAACGGTCAGCACCCAAAAATATACACTCCAGGTATCTAACTCAAGAAATACTGCGAATTATTTAACTTTAAATTTTATATGAGTGATTAGGAAAATGTATAAAATTTCATAAGTGAATAATCTTTTAAATTTTATATGAATTGCCTACTGGAGTTTTAGATAAAACTATCCAATTTTTAACTATTCATTATTTTTGTCGCGATTTAAAAACCTCATCGTAATATTTAATCATTGAAGAAAATAATATTAACATAACCTAAATGAAACATGAAACCGGAAAAAATCAACAGAAAATAAAAATTGTTTGGGACTCGAAACCAGATGCGACTGAAATCTTTTTTTTTTCCGGTTTCGTGTTTCATTTAGGTTATGTTAATATTATTTTCTTCAGTGATTTGCTAAAACGTTCGAAATTGCTTTCACAGATTTTTAAATTGTACCATTTTCAGACATTTTTGGATGTATTTAACAGGAGTTAAAGATTACAGTTTGAGGATTTTTGTATTTTGAAACCTTATGCATTTCCTAACAACACGTATAGAATTTACAGATAAATCATTTATGGTATTGTTTGAGTTAGAAACCCACAAAGTTTTTTTTACAGCATGTTTTTAGTTCTGGATCTTAATCCCTAATTTTTGCTCTTCTAAATATTTATATAACATTTTTGTTTGTACTCTCGCTTTCCTTAATATTTCTTCCGTTACTACGTTTCGTTGTAGTTGGGTTTCATGTTTGGCGTAATACTATATCCCCACAATGCATGGATGCCATAGATAAAGACAAAGAATCCAGCGCTTTCGTCGTATCTAGGTTTTGTCTATGGCCAACGTCTTAGATCTTTTTGTCTATGGCTAGTGGGGTAGAAAGTTCCCTTCTCCCTGCCAAGATGTTTATGGAGACCCCTGCGCTGGCCGCCAGCCACTTGGCCGCCTCGTTCATATTTATACTCTATGGACTATGGACTGTGCACTCATAATATTGTACTCTGTTCTCTGGGCAGAGATACTCAAGCTTTAAAACCTTCGATTTTTAGAGTTTACCCGAACACGCGTATATTATTATTATTTATACTTTTTTTAATGGGCTTACTCAACCTAACTGATTAATTATCACGGCGCGCAGTGTGCGATTTAGTACATCTCTTCAAAATAGTGAAAGGGAGATGGACGCCCTGGATTTAACGAGTCTTATTCCCTTGCGTGTACCCACCCATGATACACGTCTCTGTATAGGTTAGTTCTTACGTCACCAAATAATTATTCCCAAATTTCGCCCATTCAAAAGCTGCACAGACTTGGTAATGAGTAATAAGTATTGTTCAATTGATGTTTACCGTCACGAAATTGTGACCAAAGTAAAAATCAGTTTATTCGAATGTTTTAAATAGATTTATAAGTTTTTTCATGTGCACCTCTTTATCTTTGCATTTATTACTTATTTTATTTTCTGTAAAATACCCAATCATATACATGTGTATAATTTTTAGGACCATTTAAAACTTTTAATTTCTTATTAGCTAAAGTATCCGGCGTTGCCCAGTGTTTGAATAGTTTGGAGTAAAGTTTTGAGGTTGTTATATACCTCTACCTATTTTCATCTTATTTTGAACGTCAAGTGCACAAAATGTCATCAAAAATACTAAAATTCTGCTTTAAGGGGTGGTCTTGGTGATATTTCATTTTACACCAGTACCATCGAAGCACATTATAAAGTTGTCCGTTTTAACGTGTCTAAGACGTTTTGTCTTCCCAACAACAGGTTTACTTTCTCTGTCTTATTGCTACAGCGAATGGCCTGTCCAGACGGGAATCTACCCGATTTACAGCGTGCCCCTCGCTACCCTCAACAATTACAATAATTCAGGGGGTGTTCCCCCCGCCCCTCTCTGCCCGGGAGGATTTACTAGGGGCGCGTTGTTTGCAAATGAAGCGGCGGCGCTGTGGTAAGGTTTCCTAGGCCTGATTTAGCAACGAACTTAAACTTTCATCCTATCTTATCTCGCGTCGTCTTGAACCGCGAACGCTTGCAGTTTGCATGCAAAATATTTCTCCCCTTCCAGTTTGAATAATTACTATGACTCTACGGTGTAATTCTACGCTCGTTATAATAACTACGGGAAGATTCACGTCTCGTGTCTAAAAACACCAACCTTACATTAGTCATGTATTTTACATATCTTTATATGTACGTAGATGCAACATATTTCAAAATTAAACGTTTTACTTGTTTATTATATGAAACTTCGTATGAAACAGTTGTGAAAGTACTGTATTCGTATTTAAAAATAATAATATTAAATATTGCTACTATTATTCGTATAGGAAGTCAGTAAATAATTATTGCGAAATCTTACTAAATGGTGGGCAGAATCACCGAGCGCTAACAATTTCATTATTTATTTTTTTAGAATAAGTATCACCATGAGAGGTTCTAAATAACTTAAACAAAAGAGTTAACTGTAATGAATAAAAATCATATGATATGAGGATTATCTGTTTTCATAGATAGATAGTTGATGTTTTTGATTGCTTTTCTGAATTAATTTGTAAAACTGGTTTATTTCTCATAATGTTTTTTATGTATGTCTGCCACAAAACATGTGTTGATAGGAAACCACCTGAGCAAACCCCAGCCTATCAAAACAGCATTGTTATCCTTGTTAGACAAGTTAAGTTAGGTTATTATTTGGGGGGAGAAGAGGGATAGATGTACTATAGAAGGATAAAGCAGGGCATGATAAGATTTCAGAAGTAAGGTACGATGGAGGGAGGACCTGGAAGTCTAGTATAGAAGTGGTATAAAGAGGATGTATATGGAGAGCATAGAATGTAATCTGTTGGCAGCGAACCCCAAACTGCGATTGAGGAAAACCTTTTCAATGTAGCTATTGAAATTTCTTATAAGGTTATGAAAATAGTGAGGAAGAGATTGTAAGGATCTTTAAAATCTAACAGCAATCCCAATGGCGTGCATTGCTCTATGACCGATGGAAGGCTGTATTTTTTTCGATTGTAAAAATTTAATATTCTTAACGTCTCTGAAAACTGTATTTAATAGACTGCCAAGGGGTATATTTTTGAGTGACTTGAGCGATGTATCCCATTGGAGCTAAAAATACTATCCCGAAGAAGACGAACCAGGGCAGGTTGCAACTGTAAAGTTGAATTTTACTAATCAGATACATTTCATTAGGGTCGAACGATAGTAACAAAAAAAAACCTTTTTTTCTATTTCTTTGGCATTAACTATGCAACAAATTCTAGATATTTTGTTTTTAAACATATTAAAGAAAATTTTCTGAAATAGAATTTTTGTTTAAGCTGAATTGATACCTATTTCAAAAATATTTGTTTTCAATATTGAGACCTTTGCTAAGCACATATCAGATATATATGTTTTTGTTATTTTGCAATGTTCTAGAGTGGTAGATTACCAGTGGTGTGCATTGCTCTATAACCAAAGGCAGGCTGTGTGTATTTTTTGAAGCTCGTCGATGAATTAATATACATTGAGTATTTAAAAATTACCATTTTATTATCATCTTCCGCTGATGAATTATGGCCGACTGAATAAATGAACTATGATAAAAATGTGTTGCAACTTTAAATTTATCTATTATCATTTAATTTATATTCAAATGGTATGCAACTTTTCAGCCTCTGTGAACTGCACGCTATTGAGTATTGTACATCATATGGAAAAATTTCCATGAACATGGATTGAAGTTATAGAATAATGCGAATTGCTTGAAGTTTTATCTAAAAAAAATCTTGTTACTGTTAAACTTGGTTTACTGAGGTTGTAGTACCTACAATCTTTTTCTGGAGAGAGATATTCAGTGGTAGACATTCTCAGTCTCGTCCTAGTGAAGGATCACCACTCGGAATCTTTATTCTTGAAATGGCAGCCATATTTTGTAATCAGATCTGACCGGTCAGTGGCTGAGTTGGCATCGTGTCAGAGTCTCACGCAGGTGTCCTTCAATTCCTCGGCTGGCTAAGTACCATCAAATATGCAAGCCGAAATCGTTCAATTAATTCGTATTCACATGTCAGAAAAATACGTTGATTATAATAGCATTCATTTCTATTAACAAATGTATATTTTATTTCGGTTTGTATGAATTCCGCACAAGAGTCCCAACTGCTGCCAATCGTCTGGAGCCAGTGAAACTATGACATCCCTGATTGGGGTATGTTGTGCGGCTGAATAAGTTTGGAGGAGAAGGAGATGGGGAAGGAGAAAAGTAAGGTACTTCCCCACCTGGATATTCAGATCTGGTCACCAACCATAGTTAAAGCCATTTCAAGCAAGGTTTCAATTATGAATGATTTCACCAGGGCGATACTGAGAGTATCTTCTACCCTAATAGTTTTAAGCCATTATGTTTAATATGATGACTAATAGGTATATGTTTTGTGTGTTTTATCATAACGTCAACCACAATGATAATGATTTTTTTTTTCTAATATGCTTGTATCATTTTTAAACCCATTAAAATGTTTTGTTAGGGGCTTCAATTTGGTTAATCGAACCCCTAACTTAAAAATCATCATACAAAAAAAAACATTTTCCGATAAAATAACGTCAATAATGCAGTTTTTTTTCAATCTTAGCATTCTAGTACACTAAAATGTCACAAGCCACCCCTGCATATTAATTAATTATTTATTGTTTTTGTGTTTAATTCGTAGAAATCCATTTAATTTTTTTTTTAATTTAATTTAAATCAAATTTAATAATGTTATTATTAAGTTCTGCAAGTATTTTTAGTTGTTATTATTGTGACAGCTGTTTCGGCGTTTAAGGCCATTTTCAAACTGTGTCCATTTTCAAACAGTTTGAAAATGGCCTTGAACGCCGAAACAGCTGTCACAATAATAACAACTAAAAATACTTGCAGAACTTAATAATAACATTATTAAATTTGATTAAAATTAATTTTTTTTTAAATAACAAATAAAAAACCTGCATATTAATATTTATTTTCTTACTTTTAAGAATAAATTATTAATAATTTTTTTCGCAACACACATTTTAAATTTTTTTTTACGATTTTGAACTCAAGCATACAATATGATCTCCAAAACATTTGCGAACCCCTGCACGAAGGCGCGGGGAGATAATAGTGCTGGGCATGTAATGTCAGGTATAAAGCAAAGATATTTATGCCAATGTTCTACACAACAGCGGTACCACGGTACTACAGCCCCTAGCCCGCCGGATCCGATATACCGAAGGGTTGAGATTTCAATGTTTCGGGGGGGAGAAACAGCCGCGCCTATTTTCCTGATTGAATTGTTTAAACTTTTATCTTTTGTTCCAGGTAAGAAAACGCTTCAGTGATCAAATATCAGCACTTTGTTTTGGTTCTGCTGTTTGGTAAGTTTACGTATTTTTACTTGTGCGTTAAGCGAGAATCTGACTGATCGAGAGCGGTGGATTTATTAAGCTCCGCTCTCTAATATTTAGCGTTATAGGATGCATTGAATGGGGGAAAAAAGGAGAATGGAATCAGCATAATAATATTATATTGTATAAGTAAATAAATCATAAAGTATCACTATTAAAATTTCGGTTCCATGATCATACAACACACGTATGAATCAGCACAATTTTTAAAAGTGATATAAAGTCATTAATAGCATACAAAAAAGGCCTAAAAACCAATCTAACCTAACTTAGTTAATTAATTATTAATTGTTTTTGTGCTTAATTCGTAGAACTCCATTTATTTATTTTTTTAAATTTATTTTAAATCAAATTTACTAATAAAAAATAAAAATAAAATAAATTTAAAATTTAAAATTAAAAAAAAAACAAAAATAAATAAAAAAATAACTTAGTTAAGCATTTTTTTTATTTATGGTGCGACGATTACAGGAAGTAAAATTTTAAGTAAAAATAAAAATAGTTTTTTTTCCGCTTTGTCGTATATACGTTTTCTCACCCTCCTCCCCGCACCCTCCCCCTCCCCTACCCGCCCGGATTAAATGTAGAAGGAAAGACAGATGCCGACAGCGAGCGAAGACGACTCGCGCGCGGCGCAGAGAGCGCAGGCCCCGTAGGACGTTTCATAAAAAAAATCGTGAACTGTGTTAGGTAAAATTAAATTTAAGGGTGGTATTTTTTCATGCAATGAGTGACCTTTTATCACTTTTAAAATGTGTGCCGTTTCATACGTATGTGTTGATTTGTTATCTAAAATATCTCAACCAAAGTTTTTTTTTTGTTCGATTACGACAGCGTGTAATGAATATATGAAAATTGATCTTGATTATAAAATTATGCAGAGTGTAATAAACACGACTTATTTGATAAAATATATGTGTTTAAATCACTTATTAGTCCAACCGAGTGATTACACATAATGTAGATACGTAAGATATCGATAGGAAAATATAACCGAACAGGATTTAGACTTTAATACAGGCAATCTTACAAAATATTTGTTTTTCAAGTATTTAAATAGATAGGTAATTAAAATTAGTTAATCTTTATGGTTCTGAGAACTGCAGTCCTATATATTTTTTTACGTAACCAAAATATAAACGATTCATGCATTTTAAATGTTCTGAAGAGTTAGAGGCGATGTCTTGTGCTTTTTTATGTTTTTTGTGTTGACATCTGAAGCTTGGATTTATTCCCAACGCGTTGTCAAGGATGGTCCCATTTAGCATTTAAAATACATATAATACAGATAGCAATAATGTTTCAACATTTAAATTCTAACATTATAGTCTCGTCGTAGGACATATGCTTTAACCATATATTTTCAAAATGTTTTTTTTTTTTTTTTAATAAGAAAAATATCCCCGGGTTACGAATAACCTGACAATATTTGAATATATCCTACTAGCATCAAAGTAAGCGGGAAGATGTTGCTTGTGCCGTGATGGAGGACTTAGCCAGTCGAGGTATTGACGGTACGACGCCTTGTTAGGACCCAGACGCGATGCCACTTTGTTATCTTTTTATATACCTGTCACATTTTTTATTTTATTTTTTTTATTTCATATGTACAAACTGAAAGATTTACTACGCTATGTGAAACTCTATGTATAAGCCACATGGATGTTAAAAAATAAACGATAAACTCAACCTGCATAATATTACGTAACTTTCTTTTTTTTATCAATTCTGCTCGAGGAAATCTACTTTATTGCCAACAATTTTTAATACTTTCCCTGCTATCGAAAAATTATTAATATTGTGATTCATTCTTGCTCTCTTCCTGTTATTTATATTTTTCCAATCAACAGGGGTGGAATATTTCAACCCCAAATGCATCACCGCTCATCACCCCCACAACCTAGCGACTTTCATTTCCGCTCATACCACGTCACGCAGCGCCTTTCACTGTCTTCCTATATCCTGTTGAAACTATTATTTATTAAGGGATACACAATACACATGGCGGGGGGTTGATAATTATTGTTGTATCTGGCAGGTACATTTGGCAGTAGATTCTAATGCCACCGCAGATTAATATATTACGCATGTCTTATATTATAGACCGCATATATTTCCGCAGCAAACGCGAAATAACACTGACATAAAATTTTATTTTCACCGTGTAAGGTCTATAAGGAGGTAGTCAGTATGATTTTGACCCACCAATTATTAATTTATTTAGTCACCCAAAATTGTACGTATAATTAATATTTATTTTACTTTTTTTAACATTTTTATTGTTACCTACTTGCTACGCTAGCTTGGGCCGTGTTGTAGCAAGTGGTCCATTTCTATATATAGATATAAAATAATAATGTACTTAATGTTAATTCACCCTAAATCCACATTTGGGCAAAGACGTTATTTGTACCAGGCTCCACTTCTATTTAACAGCCTTCCAGATCACAATAAGTCGTCAAACTCCTTGTGTACATTTAAAAAGAATGTTAAATTATGTGTGCTAACTGAGGATTTTCAACATATTCTTTCTTCTTTGTCCTTCTAAATTGTGGGATAATTTTTTGTATACGTATATTTTTTCATCTTTTTCCTTTTATAATGTTTTTTTTTCTCTTTCTTTCTTCTCTCCTTTTTAAAATAATAGTTTAGTATATTTTTTCTTGCAATTAAATTTCAATGTATATCATCGTCACCCTACATATATACATTATAATGTAATGAATTGGCTGGAATTAGATTAATAGGCACCATGTTGGTATCCAATTCGGAGAAACCTTTATGTAACAATATTGTTCTCTTAATATATAATCTGTGTGCTATTTTTAATTTATTTTGTAAAATTATTAACCTGAACACAGGCTTGTCCTAGTGAGGTTAAAAATTCTAACGTTCAAAAAGACGCAATGTAAATAAAGAAACAATAAACAATCTTGTTGTTGATTAATCTATTTTCACTGATCAGGAAATCCCAAGAAGTGTGCTCTACACCGATTTTAAAGAAAACTGATGTCGCCAATGTAAATAAGACCTTTCGACTCCTGGGCTCCAGACAGGCCAATGAAATTGATCATCTGCCTATAAAGAATTTCGACATTCGATAATGTATTATCATTTTCCCCAGATGTATGGAAACATTTGAAGTCATTTCGAGCACACGGGCTGTGGTGTTTTGACTGTATAGATTCCCCTCTACCTAAGCTAATTAACTATTGTTATTATTATATATATATATTTCAAGGGGGGTTTTATTATGTATTTTCTGTCCCAAAAATGTATAGATAATAATTTATTTTGATACTTTGCGGTACTGTTTCTCTGAACCAGGAAAAGATCCTTTTTGGTATCACATTTTGTAATACATGGCCGTAATACATACTATGGCCGATTTTTTAAAAGATTATATAGGTTTTTTTGGACGTGGATTATATCCGTTTTTTATATAGTTTTGACGAACATCCACGATATTAAATTCTTTGAAGAGCTCATACAATAAATAAAAAAATGTGTCATAGATACTGCTTTCAAATTGCATAACTTTTCGGTGACTCTTGTATTTCCTTACACATATAAATTCATTTATAAATATGGCTGAAGAGAAAGCACCTATTAGTTTTGGTAACCGGAATATACAGCACATTATTTAAAAAAAAAATCAGTTTCAGTTATAACGTTTCAAAAAATATATATATTTTCGTCATAACTCGAGTGCATCTAATATTTAAATTTTTGTACAAAATAAAAACAAATATGTATTGTTGGGTCGGGTCTTTTTCTTCACTGTTCCATTTCTAATGGAACCCTTATTTTTTCCACGTAATGAACAATGAGCTTTCACCACAAACTCTCACCATATTTCCTTCTGAAATTACTCCGTCATATGAATGATGCACCCTCGTTTGAGATTATCAATCAGAGGACAATTAATTTAGCGTGCACCCTCTCTGCATTCCCCCATGTGCCAGTTCCAAGGGAGGATTCCTACGTCTGGCGTTCTGTGAGTTGAGGGACAATTAATCGAATATTCTCTCGACTAATTCCCTTCGCCCATAGATACTGATGCTGAAATATCTAATGAATATGGTATAAACTGCAAACATTGTTTATTTATCCATCTTCATAATTAGGTAGAGTACATGACCTAGCGGAACATTAAAAGATCACATTATTTGTTGAGAGCTCGGGCGTCGTGAAATTTGTACAGCATCTTCTGTCGAGAATTTCTAGGAAAACGAAATTATTTTCAAATTAAAATTATTTTTTTGGATAAAAAACCTGTGTAACTTTTTTCCATTTTTTTTTTATTTCGACCGGACCGGTTTCACCCTATCACGGGCATCGTCAGACTGGCACAATTAAAACTAATTCTACGGTATATATAGCATCGATGTCATGAGTAAGTTCCCTTGCGTTCTAATATTGTTTTTATTTATGACTTGGAATTTGTTTAATTGCTGACGGTACTGTTTAATCTTATGTTTTTAAAAACTACTTTCGGGTTGGTGAATAGGTGTAAAAAGTTACAAATGTTTTTTAATAAAAAAAAATCATTTTAAAATGGAATTCCACCACGACTTATTTTCATTTTGCAAGACCATTTTCAATGATAATTTTCATTAGTGCTAAAAAAATCGTCTCCTGTCATATCATTTTTTTTTTCACTATTACAAACCAAACGGTGATTTTTTATTATACGGTGTTAAGAGGCGTACCTGACTCACTTTAACCGGTGATTCCATAAAAAAAAAAATTCACTAAAAAATTGAAATTGAATTCTAGTTTTCGTCGATATTTTTTCCAGTTTTTTTTTCACATTACGTCACTGGTCACTAAGCCACCTAAGCGTCCAACCCCCCACATCAAGTCTAACTATCTAATACCTACTTATAAAATTAAAAAAATAATAATAATGTGTCACTGTAAACCATTTTCATTAACAATTTTTTACTCCAAATAAGGCCAGGTACGTCTTTTAACACCCTGTATTGAGGTAATATTCTAGTGTTTCTGTTTTTATGTTCATCATATTGCTGCATTCTCTAATCTAGGGAAATAATGTGATGACTAGAAGCTTTCATTCCGCCACGTCACATTCTTGCTTTGACGTTCAATCTTAACTTCATTAGCATCCATGCACTTTCCGACACAATCACAGCTGAAGGCTGACACCTCCAACAGTGTGTGCCTCTAATGGTGCGTCCATTTTGACGGATGTTGTATAAAATACACGCTGATGAAGAAAAAACTGTTGGCATTGTATTAATATTTAAAAAATGAATGAGAAAAACATGCAGATAAAAATTGGATGTGACCGAGAATAAAACTCGAAAAATGAACAGTTTACTCTGGACTAGAGACACCAAGTTTGCAATCCGAATAAATAAGAATTTTTTCCCTCACCCCATGAACCCGGGCGCCCCTGCTAAGTAACCTCCACTTGGAGTGACCTATGGCAGAGGTGTTTGTTATCCAATGAATGGTTCCCGGGGCGGCGGTACAGTAGTGACGTGCAGTAATGTCTGGAAAGCTGTTGCTACCGTAAGAAAAACAAGCACAATCGAAAAAAAATCACGCTATAATGAAAAAAAGCGTTAATTTATGTTTAGCACTTAAGATTTTTTTTTCATAAAAATATTTATTAATAACTCTTTTAATGTCATAATTATTTTGTATTTCAACAACTTACTTCATTAAATGACAATATCAGCGGCATACATTGCTCTGTTATCAAATGTAGGCTGTTTATAGATTTTCATGTTCGGGGATGAATTGTGCATTGAGTATTTGAAAATGTCCATTTTGTTATAATTTTTTGCCGATTGTTATGGCCAACTAAAAAATGATTTTTATTTTGTCTATTATCTTTTATTTCTTTTTGTGGCTCTTTGTTTTTCAGCCTTTATAGACTGTACTCCACTGAATGATTTGGACCAGAAACATCAGATATGTCTCTCAGCGGGATTATTTTTTTGTAAATCTAAGACATTGGTGATTTTTCATTATGTCATCACCTGGAAGTTTCAGCTTTCCCTTCGTGAAAGAAAATGCGCGCCACTTGTGTTTAATAAAACAACAGTTTGGAACTGGATTCGCTATCACAATGGTAGAGCATCCACCTAGCACGCGAAATGTTCCGTGTTCGATTATCGGTCACAACCATTTTTTTTCTTTATTTTTTTTCTGGATTTAAAGCCTACTTCACTACTTTCGTAGTTTATCAGTGGGTGCATATTGACAACATTTTATATGTTACATAGTACAATTTAAAATATTTTCAAACAGTTTAAAGTACTCGTAAAATAATGATAATGACAAATTAACGGGTATACATATATTATGATGACAGGAAACAATGCTGCAAATATGAGGATGCAATATAATCTATGTATTTACATTTCAGTAGGTATAGGAGTACAACCTCAGAATAAAGAAAAACATAAGAAATTCCATGGATCCAAAAGTCTCGTCATTAGGGTTTTAAATTACAAATTCAGAATTTTGCTCCTTCGGTACAAATTCAAAATCAAATGCAATAGAATATACGATGTCAGGAAGTGTAAGGGAGACAGCGTGCTGTATTTTCATTGGCTCTCTCGGGGCTAGAACCATGTGGCTACATCTGTTTCCATTTAAATCTACATGGAAGGCATTTCTGGCGTGTATTATCTATTGTGTAAGTACAACACAGAGAAATCGTATTTATAGATATTTAAAAAAATTATGGAAAAACAAAATACATTAGATTACATTTCAATTAGCAACACAAGATTAGTATATCATTAATAATATTAATCACTTATATCGAATCACTCTCTTAGATTTTTTTTTGTTTCTATGTAAAGGTTGTACATGTATGTGACTTAAGAGGAACGGCTGCGCTGCCTGTTTCATACATAACTTAATTTTGGATTTGAGGCCAAAATACCCACCCAAACTAAATCATATATTTTTTTAATTAAAGGTTTAGTAAATATCTAGTATGGATGAGAAGCAATTTATTTATTTTTGTTTTAAATTATAAAGTATATGCAATGAAAAAAAAAACAGTTTTCATAATTTTAGAGGCAACTTAGAAAATTATTTGCCGGTTTATCGTATTCTTTTAACAAAACATTTTTTAAAAAAAGTTTTTTTCTTGTCGATATTTTAAATTATGTACGGCAAATTTGTGTTCCAACGTAAATTGTTCGTTTTTAATTTCATTTAAATTTCACCATAATGCTTATTTTAAAACATTTATTTAATTTTTTATTTTATATTTCATTATATTTTCAAAGCAGACGTGGTAAAACTTTTTTAAATCACCATTAGCCCCCAAATTATTGTTAAAGGTGCCTCTAAAATCGTGAAAAATCAATTCCTTTAATGGCTTATATTTCATAATGTGAAAAAAATAAATAAAAGAAATACTTCTAATCCGTACTAGATATTTATTTATTATACTTTTTGTTAAAAAAAAGATCATTCAATTTAGGTGGGGTGGGTGGGAAACAGGCCACGCACTCGTTCCTCTTAAGTAATAAATTATAAGTATAAATCATATTATATAGAGAGTATGTAAATATAATGCACATTATTATAACACAAGTTATACTTGACTTTAGCAATCGAATTGTTATTAATTGTCGTGGGTAGTTTTTTTTAATATTTAGGTTACAATATGGTTTCGTGTTCTTTCGCCGTATTTTACTGACGTTTAGGAACCACCAATCCTTTATTACGATTAAATATTTTATTTTGTCTATGGTTAAATTATTTCGTATACAAGGAATTGGCAATCATATTATTGGAGTATTAATATTGTTTCATTAATTTATAATCATGATGGATCGGTAAACTAAATAGATATCTTAAGTTTTTTTTTCAATTAATCAATTTTCGGTTCTTATCTAATGAACATTTGTCTTTATTTTAACGTCATCAAATTATGATTATATCTAATCATTAATAATACATAAAGAAACCTTGCGAAATTGTTTATTTTAAGCACAATTACCAAACTGTATTAATCATTTCGATACTGCACTAATCACGATACCATACATCTTTACATTCATCACTTATCCTTATCTAATGCCAAATTTTTTCGACATTTGGTCACATTTGATTAATTTATTTCTCACACAATCAGGGAATTAATTTTTAAAATCACTGTAAATGCTATTTTTTTTAAATGAATACCGCACAAGAGTCCCAACTGCTCCCAACCGTCTGGAACCAGTGAGACTATGGCATTCCCAATTGTGGAATGTTGTGAGGCTGAAGGTATTGGGGAGGGGAAGGAGAGGGCGAAGAGGGAGGTGGGGAAATAGCTGGCTATTCAGATCTGGTCACCAAACACGGCTAAAAGCTATTTCAAGCAGCCTTTCAATTCTGAATGGTGGTCTTTCACCAGGACGACACTGAGAGTACCTTCCACTCTGGAACGTGCGCAAATATACTATATATTATTTTTAAATTAATTAATTGTGAAACAACACAAATTAATTAAATAAAATACATAGATTACACATCTCAATACGCAACCTCAATTAGAAGAATATTTTTGAATTAAACTAAAATCATGAACGCTGAGAAGCATGAAAACGCTGCTAAATGTGGCAAGTTTTGTAATTGTATTATACGTTATTCTGGAATATGGGGAAATTAGTGCAACCCCGCACATCCCCTAAAACAAATATACCTACACTGCTGGAGCTGGGTTTTGAAGAATCCAGTAGCTTCAAAAGAACTGGGCAGTATAGAAGATAGATTTATATATTTTTTAAGTAGCATTACTATACGAGTATATAGATCATCCGCTGTCATTTGACATTCGATAGACAAAATGCAAAAATCGTGTTTTCCCAAAAACACTTTCATTTCAATGTAAATCCCGCAATTTTATCCTTACATCTTATATTATACGAGGTTTGATATGATTTATCGAAACTCAACCCTCGGGGGAGTAATGCATTTTTTCACTTTGTCTGAACGCAAGTGCATTAGATATTGTTTTCCCGGGGGGTATTTATTACACCGGGGAAATGCGCACTTGCTGTAAATGTACACCGCCATAAGTTGTATGTTATGACACCCCCTCTGCGGCGATCGGAATATTAATAAATTGCATTAATTTTCTTCTTGATATATAAAATCAATATACACCTAATTTATTTTTCATATAATCACAACGCGCTGGATATGATGGAAACGCCGTAAGCTCCTGCATTAATTTTGGATAGGCGTTTGCTTTTTGCTTATAATGCTCATTTTTGTTTTACGAATTTTCTTCATTGAGAATTTAATGAATGAGAAAAGTTTTCAGAAAAGTGCAAACAACGTTATTAATGAATTGAGAACCTTTTATTTCTAGATCAACCAGAGTATGAGTACCTACAAGTAAAGGTCTATTCGCATTTATCAGCACCGCGCAGAGCAGAACACCTCAAAACAGCGCAGACACAGTACAGACGCGATATTAATTGGTCGCATCAAATGTTCACAATTCATGTTCACAATTCATATTAACATTTTTAATTAATATTGACCATCTCCTGAGCCCTTTGAATGAAAATTTTAATGTCGGGATCTATGCCCTTCAATTTGTGTATCGTATCATATCTCTGCTGCTGACTGAGCATTGTGCCTACAGGAAAATGTTGTATGAGTCATTACATGATGGCCCTAGAAATAAAGAATGGGCAAGGGTGTGGGGGTAGGGTGTATATAGCGCGGAAGTGGAAGAAGTTTCCTGAGTGCTTTAGCCTCGAGCTAGAAGGGGAGACACTAGAAGAAGAATTTTTGTTTGCAGTCTTGGAGGAGAAAGGAGATGGGGGTTGTGAAAAATATCTCAATCCACGCAGCATCTGTCGGAGTTAGATGTTATAAATTTAAAATAAAGTGTTTAAAACTGCTTTGTCTCGACTTACGAACAAGGAAAGTTTTCAATAAAATTGTTTTGATTATCTAAAAATGAGAAGATTTCTGAATATGGTGACGGAATAGGCAATAACTAATAATCACATAGTTTCTCCGCAGGAGTACGCAGAGAGGACAGATCTTCAAACTCGGTCTCGGAATACTCTCCTTCATTTACATTAATACACGGTCTCATAGATATATACCCTTCTGTTATTCTGATTCTTGACACGGCTCGACACAAGTATTTGGTTCACTTGATCGTGCCATGTTTTCCTCGAGCTTTCCAGACTACTTCAACCATTCACATTCACGTCATGTATTCTCCTTGCACCCCTTTCTTGGTTCACCCGCTCTCCATGCCCAAACCGCTTAAGCGTCCCTTTCTTAATCGTTCTCTTTACGCTTACATCAGCCTTAATTTCTTTTGCGATTCTCAACATTTTTCACTTTATGGTTTTACCACACATACGTCTCAGAGGTCTAATTTCTACAGTATTTAGTCGACTTTCATCTTTCAGTTCCATTCCTTACTGCCATACATCAGGGATGGTTCATTTCAATTTAATGTAATGATCGACCGGTTTCGGAACTACCTTAAGAGGAACGGCTGCGCTGCCTGTTTCATACGTAACTTAATTTCAGATTTGAGGGCAAAATACTTTTTGATGAAAAAAAGGATCATTAGGTTTAGGTGAGTACTTTGGCTTCAAATCCAAAAATTAAGTTTTGTATGAAACAGGCAAGGCGTTGATATTGCATTGCTTTTCCTCAATCAACACTACTAATTTGGGCACCATTCTACACTGTCCAGAATACAGAGACTTGGTTTTTGGTACCAGTCTGAATGATTTTTGTCAGGCTTTACGAAAAAAAACTTCGAATATTATCAAATAATATATCTAACATCGTGGACTCTACAAAAACCTTGTTCGGGCTACTTTAAATGTTCTCACATATGTGTATTTTTGATTTTTATCATTGCTTCGTGCATGTATTATGTATGTGCTGTTCTTTTTCTGTAGCTCTTGTTCATTTCATTTCGTGTTGTGTATTTGGTGTAATTGGACAATGGTTTGATAATACAGGGTGGCGTAAAACTATCTTTATGGTTTGAATGTTTAATAAGTTTTTAAATTTATTTATATTTTTTTTTTTTATTTCAGAATTTTGTGAAGAAAACTTGGGGAATTCGAAATGGAACACTACACAACAGAACAGCGATCAACAATGGTTGAATTTTATTTTTAAAATCAACGGTCAATTTTTTTGACGCAGCGTGCTTATCGTCGTTTTTTTAATATGCGTAATGGACCTTCAGCACCAACAATAAACCGCCTGGTTGCAAATTTTCGACAACATGGTACAGTAAGACACCTTCCATGTACCAGAAGACCACGTACGGTCCACACGGAATAAAATATCCAACGTGTTGTGGATAGCGTGCATGACAGTCCAGAAACATCAACGAGAAGACGTTCGGCACAACTGGGGCTATCGCGGAGGTCCGATAGACTACCAATAACGGTTTGATTATGCCATTTCATTCCAAACCATAACGAAGGAAACTTGAATCAGCTTATTAAATTATTAGTTATTCAAAATGGAGCTAAGTTATACATTCTAGGAAAGAGAAAATATATCAAATAAGTCAAATAACAGAATAGATTATTACTGAATCCCAATAAAAGAGACAGTTTTATAATTAGTTAATTTTTACATTTTACAAGGAGAATATATGACGCGAATGTGAATGGAAGAAGAGCCCGGGGACGCCCGAGGAAGACATGGCACGATCAAGTGAATCAAATACTCGAGTCGGGCCATGTCAGAAGTCAGAATAAAAGAAGAGAATGTATGAGGTGTTGTATGAATATGAATGAAGCAAGAAGTGTATGCCAAGATCGAGGTGTTTGGCGGTCCGTCCTCTCTGCCTACCCCTGCGGGGAAACGGCGTGATGGTTAGTTAGTTAGTTACATTTAATATTTTCAATAACCAAATACCGAAATATTTTATAGACGACTTTTTTTGCATTAAAGTGTAAATAATTATGAGACCGAAAATGTAAAATGTGAATAATATTACCACATATGAATAAAAACGTCACAGAACTGCTTAATGAATAGAGTACTGAAAATGTAAAATGAGATGAGTAGGAATTTCGTGATAAATGAATGTTGTGCTTTTTGTAAAAAGTGGTAAATAACCATATACAAATTGGTTAATAAATTAACTGTAAAGGGGTAAAATCCTTCAAACCACAAGGTCAGGCAGAATAATTTTCAATTGACAATATGGTAAAGTACTTTTTGTTGGAAAGGAGTATTTTTCATAATAAAAACTATATCATAGCAAACCATTTTTATATTGTAGTTATCCGTAAAATACGTCAAACCTCACATTATATAAATAGATATGCGATATTTTCAGGAAATTTCAGGAAATAAAAATATTCACTCTCATATAAAAATCAAGATTTTAAGTTTGTAACACATTTTTTTTATCGTCTCTTGCAATTTTTTTCATTTTGTGGCATAAAGATTTTACCTATTTACAGTCGATGTCATGTAATATGAACTAACTCAATAAATAATAATGAAAATTATAATAATAATCTCGAAGTTTTCGGTAAAGCATAGTAGTAAATTCATCTCAAGAATATTGGATGAAGCAGGCTCCTAGGTGATACTAAAATAATGAGATGAACTTGATTAGAGTCATTATAACCATCGCCAGAAGTGACGGTGAGAAGAAAGGGGGAAGGAACACAATAGTGCCTGAAACTCGAGAGAAAGGCAGAGAGTAATTGCGGGCGCAAAAATGTAATGGCGCGAAAACCTCATTCGTAAACTTAATTGATTTCCATTATTGAATGTCGCCATGGGCCTAAGGAACCTTCTCTCGAAACGGCTTCAAATTACATGAAGAAATAAATGTTTTTTATTCATTATTTAACTCACTCACCAACACGCCATTTCTTCGCAGGGATAGGCAGATAGAATGTAATGTCACACAATTCTCTTTTTGGAATTCACCTCTCACATACCGATTGTCATGTCATTATACCGATTTATTATATAACACGATTGCCAGAGTGGAAGATACTCTCAGTATCACCCAGATGAAAGACCACCATTCAAGATCGAAACTTTGTTTGAAAACATTTTAATCGTGTTTGGTGACCAGATTTGAATAGTCAAGTACTTTTCGGCCTTCTTCTCCTACATTTTTTCCTCTGTTCGCTCTCTTCAGTCTCGTAACATCTCCCAAAAGGGGGTGCCATAGTCTCACTAGCTTCTCAAAATGTGGTGCTGGAGAAAAATGCTCAAAATCCACGGACAGCCAGGCGCATCAATATGTCCATTCTGGAAGAGCTAGTGTTAACTGTCTGACTACAACGTGACCAAATATCACAGGCATCCAGAACGCCGGTGTCCGCGTTCTCCATACAGCGCAAGACCATAGTGGAGGATCCTTGTTCACCAGGGTAATTGAAGTGGGGGTCGCGATCCTCTGCAATGAGAAAGCGACTAAAGAAGTATTTCCACTAGCTCCTGATAGCTTGGTGTTGTTGGGGTGTAAACACATTTTAATCTTCCTGGGGCGACCTCAATTTTTCTTTTCAGTTAGCCATGATATTAGATTTCATGCAGAAAGTAATACTTTTTCAGATATACTAGATATGTTCAACTGCACAGAATACTAATACAAGAAGACTATAATAGCATACATTCCCAATAATTACTAAAAATTTACGTATCTAGAACATAAGTTTGAGTGAATGTGCTGTGTGTTTTGCATATTATCGATTTTTGAGTTCAGACAATACTTTTGTAAACGTCAAGGGCACATTTATTCTGCAACTATTCATACGGAATATAGCTGTATGATAATTAACTCTCTAATACACGTTAACATACATACGTAATATTATTAATTCTGCCGCTGTTTGCTTTTGTTGCAAATTACATTGAATTATTCACGGAAAAAGATATCGTTGATTTTGTTTGTGACACATTTGAAATATTTTGTAGTTGTATTTTGTGAATACGATCTAGGTATACTGTCGATCGGTGGCGTGAATTTTTCCATGACTGGGTAGCATGTAGCCCTTCAAGTGTTGAATATTTTTATTTATCACGCCATAACGTTTGAAGAATGAGGCGATCAAGGCAAAATTCAACTAAAAATCAGAACGTTCGATTTATTTAAATAATTTATTAAAGCTTATAAACCACATTGTAATGTTTAATCATTGAAGTAAATAATATTAACCAATCATAAATGAAACACGAAATCGAAAGAAAAAAACAGAAAATAAAAAAATCAGTCGCATGTGGGAATCGAACCCAGGACCTTTGTCTTACCATTATAACCGCTCTACCAACTGAGCTAATGAGATCAGTTCACTTTACGTCATCTTCAACCTTAATGGAGGAATATATTGACACGTCTTAAAAATTAGAAATTTTCCAAGCACGAACATTTTCTTACGATAGGATCATGAAATTTTAAAAAAATCAGGAAAGAAAGGTAGGCACAGCTTTTCAGCCTTCATGTGCTGCACGAAACTGCTAACGATGTACCTGAATCTCTTCGGCATTGGTTCACAGTCGGGAAATACGCCAAACGCACGCCCAGCATTTGTACACGGTTGACATTTGTCACATGAGAACGGATCGCTTCTACGACTTCTTCTTTTCGTCAACATCTTGGATGTGGCATGATCTACCGGCCTCTGTTTCCTCCCCTCTACAACACGGTTCACTCCTTTCTATTCTCTAAAAGACCCTCCACACAGTATCCCCAAAGATGATATAGACCTTGAGGCAAATTATTCTCCTTGGGGCTTCTTGTGTGTAGTTACTGTAAAAAAATACTACAAAATATGTATAAACCCCTAAAGGGCGTATACAATATATTAAATATGAAGTATATTAGTAAATGTTTTCTCCTGACTGCTTACTTCGCCAGTAGATAAACTGAGAAAAATCCGCTAGTTCAAGCAAATCGGGGGAGGTTTCCTCCCCGCCCACCCTTCGAGTAGCAAGGTTTTGCTGTATTTTAGCTCTCGGTGTAAAGTAAGGACACTTGCCGGGTATGAAGTTTCTTTCACGCGATCGGTCGGTAATGTAGGGATGGCAGAGGGGAGGATAGGGCACCGGGGATACCTTAATGTTCTAGCGGATAATAAAACCATTATTAATCATGGAAAATGTACTTTATTTTATAAATTTATATCTTAAAGTTACTAGTTGTCGCGTCGGCACTAGATTTTTAAATTCTTATTTATTTACACCTACAGTGATTTTACTTAAACAATTACATGATCGTCTTTTTAAATTTAAAAAAAAATGTAAGAAATTTTTTTTACATCAAAAGTGTGTTACAGAGAGTCATTATATAATTAGTTTGTAAAAGGAAGATAAAAAATAAGCAATATTATAAAATATATACAGAAACATAATTCGCATGATGGTTCATATTGTATGAGTGATACAAAATTTTCGAAATTTCTAGTTAATCTTTAAATATGGAATAATGCAAATGTCGCGTTATTCGCCTGAGAATTGCGTTTTTCGCGTAAAAATTCGCTTTATCTCAAACGCGAAATTTTCAGATCAGTCATTGTCTTCAGGGAAAGGCAGCAAGAATAAGAGTACCTGCTTGTACCTGTATTCAAGATTCTGATATCTGATTCAGTGCTTACTGGTGGAGACGTACTTACGTGCTTATATTAGAGGAATAAAGTAATTGTAAAGTGTAATTATTATTGTTGTATCAGACGTGTCTACAGAGTGGATCAATTTAAACAGATAAAACATATTTCTTTATAACCAAATATAATTTTTTTGCACAACATGTGCCAATAATCAAGTCAAGGTTGCAACACAAAATGCAATAAAAAGCGAGCCAAAAGCCTATATTTCACCGTAAACAAGTCAAAATTACACCACAAAATGTAATGATTTCACACACCTGCAAATAATGTTGTCGGTGCCCTATAAAAATCATACGCACGGAGGTACGTGCTCTCTTTTCACTTGATCCGCAGAATGCTTTTGTCAACATATCCTCGCTTGGATATCTCCTCTTGCCGCTACCAGATAAGAATAGTCTTCTATGCCCAGCAACCGCTGACCACCACTCGCTACCTCAACGACCAACCATACTGGCTGGTGCTATAAGTCAAGTACGCTCGGAGCGACATCTCCATTGGAAAACTACCAAATGCCTTTCTCAAGAGAATTCGCGAATCATATTAGTCGTGCGTCCCCGTGTGCCGGTGTCTAAATATTTACACTATTTTTCTTGTGCGGCCTTACATGTCTCGTACAATTGTAATGAACTTAAAGATTTACTATAGATTTTATAGTTTGAATAACTTTTGTTTTATTTTTTGGTTGTTTATTTTTAATTTATGAATAAATAAATAAATTAACGTGCAGTCTTACATGAGAGACACAGCGTGAAACCGAAATAACTGTTATCCGGTCTATTTTCATTTCACCTGTCATGTGTCGCGTAAAATAATAAGAAATCATAATTGCAGTCTATGGACTATTATTCCGCCATCTCAATATCGCAGTAAAACTGTAATATAAATGGCTTTTATACAAAAGCTTAGCAATGATTTTACTACGAATATTTTGTTACGCATAAACAATAAAGGTTTATTCACATCTACCAGCACCACACAGACAGTACGGTACAGACACAACGTACGCGAGGCGCAGGCGTCATAAGCGGCACTAGCACGTTAAAATATTCTAACTGACAATATCAGCCGGTGCTTGCCCATGCATGTGCGCATACGTTACGCTTACGTACGCTGTAATAAGGATAAGTTCATAGATAATGTATACAACCAATGTCGTCGTGCCTGTAATGTGTTGTTTCTTTGTTTACAGATACTAATATATATTTTTTCAGTAATTCCACACAGGAGGGAACGCCTTGAGGGAAATAGTTTCCCTCAAGGCGTATATCGTTGAGGGTCTTTTAGAGAATAGGAAGGAGTGAATTCGGGCCTTGAAGATTCCATATTGTAGGAGGGAGGAAACATAGAGGCCGGCAGATCGTTCCACGAAAAGGGTTAAACGACAAGGAATCTTCCTTAAAAAGAACGGGAATAGGCCTCCTGGAATCTAGATTCGCAGTGAAAATAAATCATGAGTTTATAATATTGTACGGATTTCTGAATAACGAAATGTGTAAATAAACATTAAAATATTCCTGAAGCTTTTATAAAAATTCTGTGAATAACATCTCAAATAGTAAATAGGAGAGGAATATAGGGGAAGGGAATTAAAGTGGGTTTAAATTAGCAATTTTGACGTTGGAAAGTGACCTTTCATTTAATTAATAAATAGATAACTTCCATCTTAAGGCTAAACGAAACGTATTGCGAACTCAAAGATGGCGTTAATTTAATTATTTTGGAAAAACACTTTTACACGTAATGCTTTTGAATATTGAAATGAATTGTCTGTTGGCGCGTGTGAAATAAACACAGAATAATGAGATTAATTTTTACAGTAGATTTAAGGCTAAAGTCCTTCAAGAAACTTATAACAATGCAATATATTATTGTTACACTAACATATATAGTATTTAGTGTAAAGGGTGTTATTTTCTAAAACATTTTAATTAGCGCCATCTGTGAGCGCGTATCACGTTTCGTTTAACCTTAATTGGTTTTAATAAAATTAATGGATTAAAAAGGAGTAATAAGTTATAGACAAACCCTTTACATGGCGATGAAAAATATAATGAAACATCTTCCTTTTTATTTACTACTCGAAGAATATGGTAATAACCATCACGTATTGTACAGAATTACAGAAATTAACTTATTGATTCAAATTATGCTTTCATTCATACAACAGACGATAAAATGATACAAATCGTGAATGGGTATATTATCACGAACAATTAACTGTATATAAAATATATTGATAAGTGGTATACTCTTCTAAAGCGCAATTTTGGGATTAAAATCTCTTGTTCTACAGTTTTTGGTTTATCAGTAGTATCTGATATGCTAACGGAATCGATGAATCGCTGCGATGGCAAAGATGCACCACGTACTAAAGTTATGCCATCTTCCGAACTGCTAGGACTAACGATTCCCGATACTCTGTCTCTGTAGTGATTTTATTAACCTTTGACGATTTTTCTTCGTCGTTTCCTTACGGAGGACCGCTTAAATGTTGAAAAGCAGATGGGTCGCCTATATCTGATATTGTAAACTTTTCTAATATCATTTTCTTAGATTTTTGCACATGTCTGCTGCTGTTTTCCAAACAATCCGAATTGCTTCGTTCTCCAGGAATTTGATTTTTTTTGTTTTTTTCTGTTTTTTTATTTGTTTCCATAGCATTTTCTCCAATTCTATTTTTAAATTTTGGTGTACTTATTTCACTGACTTCATTCTCTAGTAATCCTGATCGCCTTGTTAAGTCCTTATTGTTTAAGAAATGATTGACATCAAAATTATCTCGGCTTACACCAAGTTTCGAAAAGCCACTGGTATGCTCAATAGTAGTTGGTTCACTAAAATCACCCCTTTTCACCTTTCCCATCTTATCCGTTTTCACTTTGCTAGCAGTTTTTTCTCCACCTTCTCCACATTCGACGTGTTCCACTCGGTCATGTATGTTTTCCGTGTCATATTCAATTTGCATTTGAGTTTTGTTGGATTTCTTGGGTAAGTTTGAGGTTTCAGCATTATTATGCTCTTGTTGTGGTGACGGAATAAGAGGATGCGATGCAATATCTTCTCTATTGGTAGGAGATTTTTCATGAGAAAGGCCTGTTTGTTGACTTTGCTTACCCGCATCCACACTTTCATGCTTTCCATTTATTTTTCCCTTTTTTTCGTCTAGCATAATTGGATCCATTGGTGGGTCGATTTGGATAAGAGCGGTGTCAGATTTCTTGGACAATGTTGATGCTCGAACATTATTTTTGTTTTGTGGTATAATAGTATTTGAGGAGCTGTATCTGTTTGTTTTTGGTATTTTGACTAAATTGTCCTGTTGATGAATTAGTTCAGTCATATCCACACTATGTAGACCATTTATAACTCTCTGCATGTCATCTTGATGTGTTTTTCTTATGTCCCGATCTTTTTTCGATTCTATGCTACCAACGTTTTTCTTTTCATGTTCTATATTTGTTAGAGTTCTTTCCATAACTCTTTTCTTACGCTCTTCCTTGCTCACATATAGTGCATCCAACATGATTGACTATGTCTTAATCGTAACTAGTCTTTGTTTTTTAATTTGTTCGCTTCGATTGGTGGTTCTTAACAGAATAATGTTACAGAATTTTCACAGACGTGCCTTCAACGTATCGCAATTTAAACTATACTCGAAACTGGCGCGATGAATTGTTACTCAATGAAAACACTTTAAATATAATAAATCACTCCACAAACTTGTTCTTTCGCAGGAAAACAATTTCGATGTAATCGTATAAACATTTATGGTTTTCATCTCGAGAACACTCGTTTGTTGACAAGAAATTAATTTTGATACTTATCACTGGAGTGTAATTAATCTTATCTTCTGTTTCTAATCAGTAAAATATACAGGGTGTAAATACCTCTACGGATGATCCAATGTAATTGGTTTAACCGTTTTGTAAAAAAAAAAATTCGTACCAACGGTTGGCTTAATTTTCCATGGCATCTAAATCTATTTAAATTATCAGAACGTAGAAAAATTACATACTTAGTATGTTTATGCAAAATTATAGATTCAATTATTGACATCAATTATTACAGAGTTTAGGTAATAATTACAAAGATATTGTCGACGTAGATAACACATTAATAACAAAATGTAAACATTTTTTAGTAAAATTTATTTCGGCAAATAGAACGAGTAGTTTAATTGATTAAATTACCCGCCTCTGCTTCGAACTTATTTTATTTTTTTATTATTCTTAATGGTTTATTATTTTATCCCTAAATTTAAAAGAAAATCCCTAAATTTAATGTTAATCATTATGTCTTTATTTTATAGTAACTTCTTCTTTGCTTCTGATTATTTGTGCTTTTGTCATGACATTGTTCACATGCATATCTTTAAAATAAATTTGATTTTATATTTACATGGCATACGCGACATGACATGTACTTATCATGTATGATAGCTTATTTAAAAAGCCACAACACCCATTGTGAACAAAAAACCCTTTATTGTCTTGCTTTATATTGTAACCAGTGGCGATAGGCGAAAGAAATATTTTTTGGTTTGTTTTAAATTTATGCCAACGGACCGCTAAATGATATCCACTTTTTTTTTCAACTCCAAATAAGCTCATATAAGTCTGTCGGGTGATTTTTACACCCTGTATGTTAAAGTTTATCGGGTTATTGCTGTTACATCCTGTATATTAAAGTCTGTGGGATAATTGTTGTTACACCTTGTACCATATATTAAAATCTGTCGGGTAATTATTGTTACACCCGGTATATTATGTATTATCGGGGATATTGTTATCAGTTTTTTTTTTTTATTTATCTCTAAGTTATATGTTGAAACATGAACGAACTCGACAGACTTTAATAATAATAATATTTGTATACGGCGGTTGTTTTAAATTACCGCAGGGGCGCTGTGCAAATATATGTACGAGTATATATACATTTTTTAAAAAGTATTTTTTTAATGCTTTAACTTATCACTAATTATACTGCCATGGTAAGTAAAAACACAGTAATTACCAAAATTAGAAAAAATGAGTTGAATATAGATAGTTATTAAGTATCGAATTTAGTATGTTTTACGTAAGACATAATGTAATATTACTCGTTTTTTGTATTCAAAAAATTATGTTATTGTTTTTGATGTTATTACAATTTCATCGGTTTCGGAAAGTAAAAACGCAGTATCTCCGTGTCTGTAAGTAAAAACACAATTCCTACGTTGAAGTTACTGCGTTTATACTTACGTTCGTAAAAATGATGTGTTTTTTTATCTACCATTTTGAAATACATCCTCCCGCCGCACTGTCTCGCTCTATGGGGCGTCCCTTAACCTAGAATTTTGTTTGGGTGGAGTTTGTTAATTGATTTTTTCGTGTTTCAATTGTTCTAAAACCTAAATTATATTATATAAAATAAAAAGTGTATATAGTTATTATGAATTGTATAAAGTTTTTATTAATTATATACAGTAATGATTAATTATATATACTCGTAGGTGGTATCAATTGTATACAGATGTTATTAAATATATATAGTTATTATTGTTTATAGTAATGATTAAATATATATACTTATTATTAAATACACAGAGTTATCATTAATTACATGTCGTTATTATTAATTGTGTATTTTTATTAGTATTAATTATGTATAGTGATTATTAATTATAAATGGGTTTTATTATTTACGTACAGCTTTTATTGATCATTTATAATTATTATTAATTACACATGTATAGATATTATTATTTTATTTATGTACAGTTATTATTAATTATATATAGTAATAATAAATTATTTATAGCTATTATTATTTCTAATTATATGTAGTAAATATAAATTATATGTAGTTCTTATTATTGCTAAAAATATATAGTTATTACGACTACTAAAGTATGTATAGTTGTTATTAATAACTTGTAATTGAATTGGAGTTTTACTAATTAAAATTGAACATAATAAAAAAAGATTGTCGATTAAATTCTACTTATTAAAAACAATAATAAATCTAATATCTTGTTAAACTTATTAACGTAGTCAAATATTAGATTTGTGTTTTTACTTACCACAATTACTTGATAAACATCAACAATTGGTAAGTAAAAACACAGTACAAACAGAATAACGCAAATTTTTAAGAGATTTTGTTATTTTTTACAAATTTTATTGCGACGATAACATAGAACATGTATCTACGTATTCTGGCAAAAATCTGTACATTAGGCCATTATAAATATGCTAAAAGATTAAATAAAACTCAATTCTTCATTCTGGAGAATGACTCCCGTGGTAATTACTATGTTTTTATTTATTACGTCAGTATAGACAATCTATTATTACAACTTATGGCTAACAAATTGAATAAAACAGTTCATCGATCTATAATACTAAACTATATGTACAAACCATTATTTGACCAATGAACGTGATGCCGAGTTAAAATATCAACAATATAAATCTTTTCTCTCGTTATCTTAAGATAGGTTCTGTGCTGTTTTTATCAGAAAAGATACAAATGGTGTATCACAGGGTTCCATTCCTGGGTCATTATTATTTTTGATCTACATTAATTATATAGCTAAATAGGGAATTATGGGTGAACTTCAACTTTATGCCGATGACACAATAATATTTTATCAAAATACCAATATAAACGACATGAAAAAGAAAATGGAAAGGGATTTGGCTCATTTGTCAAATTGGCTGAGAATTATTAAACTTGGTCTTTACAATAGAAGGGAGCAAAGCATCGATATCACGCTAGTACCAAATAAACTTCTAAAGCAGATGTCCCAAAGTGTCTGGACCTTATGATTGACTCACGGTTCCCATGGAAACATGATATTGACCATGTAAAATCAAAGATTTCTCCTGTGACCTATGTAATTTGCAGATTACGTGGATTGATTCCCACCTCTATACTACGGTATTTGTCCTATGCTATGATTCATTCGCACTTGGTCTATCTTAAACTTAATATAATGTAGCAAAAATTATCACACCCAAAATGAATTGAATATACAACTCTTGGGAATGCAACACTGTTGTATGTCTTTAAATAATATTAATATTTTCATATGAAGCGGTAACTTGGTGATGTGACATTATAATTTATAAAATAAAACAATAACTTTGTTTTACATCACTTTTATTTATACTTTAGCCGACCGGGTTTCGCTACTACCATAGCTTCTTCAGGGCAGTATACAACTAAACTATGAACTAAGATGCACATGTGTTATGGAATGATACAAACAGGCTAGTGAAGGGCCAAGGGTGGGAGATCAGCAGGTACCTGCTGATCGGGAAGGGAATGTACTTTGTTTATTGGGAATAATTTAAAGATTGGACTTTTATTTAAATTTATTTGATTATTTATGAGTCTACTATTAGTGTTTTTTGCTTTCCTTATTTCTAATGCTTCTAGGTTATCTAATCGAATGCCGGTTACATTTTTATGCAGTAAACTAGTGCCTGTATTTTTATCGAATGTGTGGTCTGTTTCTAAGAGATGGTTAGCAAATTCGGAGAAACCATTATTATTTAGACATCTTAAGTGTTCTTTTACACGGATATTAACATTACGCGACGTTTTGCCTACATAGAACGCCGGGCAATCATTACATTGAAGTGAATAAATGCCTGAGTGGCCTAAACTGTCTTCTTTATCTTTTCCGTTAATTAAAAATTTACCTAAACTATTGTATGTAAAATGCTGGTTTAATCTCTGACGGAAGGTTTTTAATGCTTTGTTGGGAAAAGTTATTGATATATAAGATTCTACGCCATTGATACGGTTGATTATTATTATTTGTTATATTATTATTAGGGGGGGTACTGTTGAATAAAAACTTATTTGACGACATTTTTTTAAATTTTTTATTTAGTATGTTAATGACTAAGTTTTCATGATAACCGTTATTTATTGAAATTTGTTTAATTATGGATAGTTCTAGTGAAAAATTAGCATTTGATAACGGGACCGTAACTAACCGGTGAATCATCGAGTGGAAAGCGGAATGTTTGTGGGAGGTTGGATGATTTGAGGTGTTATGGATAGTTATGTCTGTATAAGTGGGTTTACGGTAAATTTTAAAAATCTATTTTATTGTTTATAACTGATAACGTGAGGTCTAGAAAATTTAAAGTGGTGTTTATTGCCCGGCGTTCTATGTAGGCAAAACGTCGCGTAATGTTAATATCCGTGTAAAAGAACACTTAAGATGTCTAAATAATAATGGTTTCTCCGAATTTGCTAACCATCTCTTAGAAACAGACCACACATTCGATAAAAATACCGGCACTAGTTTACTGCATAAAAATGTAACCGGCATTCGATTAGATAACCTAGAAGCATTAGAAATAAGGAAAGCAAAAAACACTAATAGTAGACTAATAAATAATCAAATAAATTTAAATAAAAGTCCAATCTTTAAATTATTCCCAATAAACAAAGTACATTCCCTTCCCGATCAGCAGGTACCTGCTGATCTCCCACCCTTGGCCCTTCACTAGCCTGTTTGTATCAATCCATAACACATGTGCATCTTAGTTCATAGTTTAGTTGTATACTGCCCTGAAGAAGCTACGGTAGTAGCGAAACCCGGTCGGCTAAAGTATAAATAAAAGTGATGTAAAACAAAGTTATTGTTTTATTTTATAAAAAATAATATTAAGTTTAATAAATGTTATTAAGTTTATGGACAGGCAGACAATATTATACTTGACCATACTTACCTGGCAAGTCACTTGAGATAACCACTGTTTATTATCATTAAAAAAGGATTGAAGTTTGTTAGTTTGGTATTTAAGAAAGCTGGCATAAATGCCGTTATGGTAATCGAGACGTGAGACTTCATAGAAGTGATCAGTATTTTTTACCGGCTGATTGGAGATGTGTTAGGTGAAAAAATTCAATGCTAACAGTTCTTTTTAAATGTATTTTCAGCGAATGGTCCGAATCCAAATTAACACAAAGATTTTTTTGGAATTATGTCGCTTACTGAAACAAAAATTGGTGAATCATCTAAGAAATGTTGGCGTTTGTTTGAGGTCGCCCATAGAAACTCATTCTTAGATGAATTTAGCTTAAGCTTTTTTGAAGACATCCAAAGAGTTATTTCTTCTAGACATTCATCTATCCGATTTTTGTGACTGTTGCCTTCGGTTGAAGTGAAGTAAAAATAGACTTGCTGATCATCATCGTAACAGTGAGACAAGAGACCAAATGACTCGATCATTTGGGCGACATCATTTTTAAAGAGAATGAAGAGAAGTGGACTCAAAACGGGTACCTGCGGTACCCCTGAGGTAAGTTTTGTGAAGTTAGACAGATTATTACTCACTTTCACGGCTCGTAGGCGGTAAGACATGTATGATTCCAGTCATTTTTTTGATGTCGGAATTTAACTACTGATTCCTGATATTTTTAGAGTATTTTTAGGTATCGTGGACATTTTTTTTCGTTTAAAAACTATTATCTATGTTTCTTTCTCGTACATCCCAACCATCCATTTTATTTCATTTATGTGATACCAAGTAGTGCAACTATGATACATTATAATCGAAGATAGATATCCGTAGAACACTTCCTGAAGCAAAAAATATTACTTTTCAGATTTTCCAACTTGAACTTGATCACTTAACTTCTGAACCTAATAATGTGGTTGATACCCTGAAGAGTAGGCCCCTCAACTAGCAATCAAATAGATCAATTCATATTCTCACAACTGGTAACCTTATTTGGACTTGGATGTTATTTATGTTCAGAGTTCCTCTATTATGTCTCTAATTATGATTGAGTTTTTTTTGTTATTGGGGTGGGAAATGAAACATAATAACTGTTTGTAGACAGCGTGTAACCGACCTACTCCATTTTCGACACAGGTTATTTGCTTGGTGAAAAATCAAAACATCTATTGGTATGTAATAAGTACCAATACCAATATTATACGTCTCGGGGTTCTACTCTACTCAACTGTCTACTTAACTGTACTCGCACAGTTTCAATAGGTACTTTGACCTAATAACACAATTATTATATTATAATTTATAGTAATACTTTTATAATAATTAAAGTAGAAAAATGTATTTATAAAGTATGACAGAAAACAACTACGGATGCTGTCGGTACTAACCAAGTGTTGCTAAGCTACTAAATTTTTTTAAGGTAAAGTACGTACTTCCTTTACCTAGCGCAAAGCGGTCTTATAATTCTGCCTCTTCGCGTGTCTGTAAACAAAATATTTAACTCACGGCTCTAAGTTCTAAACAAAAATAGTAGATCCTGGGAAAAGTAATTAAAAAATATTGTTAATTTTGTTTTAAAAGTGCTTACACTTAAAATAAATATTTCCGGGAGAGAGGGGTTCCTAACCGTATTTATCGACGAGGGAAAACAGATAAAAATTAAAGAATATGCTTTGAGTCACTTTATTTTCAACAAAAAAAATTATTATTAATATATAAGGAATTTCAAATATTATGTTAATTTATTTATTTTATAAAATAAACCAAATTAAAGTAATGTTTTTTTTTTATGTTCCTTAAGTTTTTTTTATTTGACGGCGTTCAAAGCCAATATCAAACACAACAATAAATCTTTCAACAAGTTACTTTTAAATTGTGACAGGTTCCTGGACAATAAGTTGTATATTAATTTTATGTTTTATATTAACGTTAAGTTAAATATTAATAAGTTTTATATTGATATTAAGTCTTATATTAATATTAAGTTTCATATTAATATTTTGTTTTATATTAATATCAAGTTTTATAAATAATTATATAAAGGATGTAGGACAAAATATTAAATTTAATATTATATTTGACAACCTACGTATATTAAGTACTTTTCTTAAAAACGAGCAAGAAAAAAAATTATTAAAATAAATTCCATGATTAAATAACATCTCCAATAACACGTGTTTTCCAATATCATGTCCTCTGCGTGCAAAACTACATCAAGACTTTATTGATTATTTATTCTTAATTTAAAAAAATAAAAAAAAACATTATCCACTCATTTCCCTAGGACATGTTGAAATGAGCGACTTTACAATTTTAGTGAAACGATATGTATTATAGAAAATAAATAAAAACAAAATAACACTTAAGTTATACAAACTATAAAATCCACAGTAAATCTTTAAGTTGGGCCGTACATTTATAGACTACAACAATAATAATTTCAGTGTAACCTAAATAACTATCATAAAATATATGTGCTCCAATTAGCCACAGTCATCGGTATATCTGTCCTTAGATAATATAAATAATGCAGATACTTCAAGTCGGCATCACGTTCATTGGTGAAATGCATTGTAAATATTCGTAGTTTTGTATTTTTGATCTATGAAGTGATGAATGCAATCTGTTAGTCAATTAACTTATCAGTACACTGCACCTTAACTCTTACCACTCCATTATTTTTTAATATTTGTTGTCAGCCAACTCTAATTTAAATAATGTCAAAATATTAATTTATTGATAGGCAGTAGTGGTGGGCGAAGCGGTTCGGTTTAGTGATCCGGATCACTAAATCAGCTCTCTGGAATGACAATCCACATGAAAACTGGACCAAAAAAAGTATCGTATAAGAGCGTCTTAAGGACGGCTTTAGGGGGGCCAAGGGAGCGAGGGACTAGGCATGGTGCGGGGGGACGCGAACCGTCGTTCAATCGAGCCGGATCACCGAACCGGTGAACTACAAAGAGCTGATTTAGTGATCTGGCTCACTAAATCGAGCCGCTTCGCCCATCACTAATAGGCAGTTACAAAAAGGTTATTTTATACTAAAACAAAAACGAAAACAGTCAAAATCTTATTAAAACGTGAATTTAAATGTTTTTTTATCGAATAATCACAAGAAACAACGTCACGTGTCAAGTTTTGCGCGCGAAAATACACCGCGCACGCACGTCTTATTTTGTCGGCCGCCAGCCGACAACTGAGTTGTAGCGTACAAATAGTGATGTCGGCTGGCGCCCGACAAAGGAGTGGTAAGGGTTAAAGTACCAACACTACATTACACTTTTTAGTACAATACACTTCACTTTACCTTTTCTTAATACTATCTACCCGACAAATCAATGATTTAAAATAAAGAACTACAGTGAAAAATATTATGGCCTAAACAAAATGTACATACCTAGATCACCAAACGCCGATTTTGAATATACAAGTTATTATATATAAATGTGAAATTAAAAAATCGTTATTCAAAAGTGAACAAAAAACCATTTGATAAAAACACCTCATTATGTTGGTACCATTTGCAATCGGAACATGGTTGTGCATTTGTATGGAAATTTTTGTTTGTCCAAATTATTCTGTATTTTAAATATGTATTTTTCTAGTTTTGGCGAAATATAAAGTTAATTTTGTTGAGTTTGAGCTCTATGATTGATGTTATAATGTATCAGCATGGGGTGGACCTGCAGACACATATATTAAGCCGCTGAATACATCTCACAAAACAATAATTAGAAACATGTTCAAAAAACCATATCGACATCCTTCAGAAAACCTATTAATTACAAATAGCATTCTTGGTATAAGAAAGTTATTTATTTAAAAAAAATTATCTGCAATAACTGCATAAAATCATCACATTTCAACATATCTCACTCACAAAACACAAAAGCTAAATCTCACAATCATTTTCAAGTACCCAATATTAAATCCACTTTTGCCAAGAAACACGAATTCTACCTCGCACCTCTCATATTGAACATCTTACTAATAGAAATCTCTCAACATGTAATGCAAAACAACCTAAAATGTTTATATAAAAATTTCAACACATGGCTAATAAACAGTCAAAGGAATAGCTTCAAAAAATTACCTGCAAACTCTCCTTAGTCTGATATTGTTATTGTTATTACAGTTATATGTGTTTTTTTTAATTCAAACATTTTTATTGTGCTCTTTTTTTTTTAAATTTTACTTTGTAGCTTTACATTTACACTGTTTAAACTTTGTATTTAAAATTACTTTATATGTTTTACACTTTTTCTTATGTATTTTTAAGCATTTTCTTTCATTTAAATATCTATATATTTATTTTTTTACCCGTCTCAGAACAGACATCTTCTAGTGAGACTGGTAAAGTACATGTAATGCCAATAAACGCCCGGGTTGCCGGCAATGAATGAATATAAAAAAATTCTTCTTATATAAATAAGTATACTCACGGGCAAACAATCTTCCAAGGCGGATATTATGATCATGTTACTGTTAAATACTATTAGAGTTACAGTTTCTAAAGAGGTACATCATTTTATTACTTATGTTAAGTTATGGTTTACTATGAATAGAATATAAAATTATATAAGGTAAAGCTCATTCTTGTTTTGACATTTGATATTTTAACCTTAAAACCGACCGACCATAGATTTGGAGCGATTTGGAAAATGGAAACTTTGAACATTATTTTAACTATGCAAACTTAGAAAAAAATTGCTGTTATTTGAGTTAGAAATTCAATGTTCATTTAAAAAAAAGACCGGAGTTCTTTATTGGAGAATAATAAATTAAAATAGAAACACACCTCAATTTGCAAGCATAAAATTGTAATTTAACTTTTGGGAATAATAAATAACACAATGTATTCTCCTCCGTTGGGTGCAACGAGCAAAATGCTAGTAATCAAATTAACTTATAAACAAATAACGTATGTTAAAAGCAGAGCTAAATAAATTATTCAATTAGACTAGTTGATCTACTTGCAGAAAGAAATTATGTGAAAAACACATTTTACTTTATAAACTGTTCGGTTTTTGATTTACTTGCCAATGCTACCAAATTCTAGAAATGCGGCAACAGTATGGAATTTATTTCGATGTCGCTCTCGGTTAATATTATTCGGATGGGTAGATTTTTTAGAACGGAATATGAATGACGTGCTGTTTAAAGTGTTATAATGTAAAATAATAATGATACAAGTTAGTTCTATTTTTTTTTCTTATTGGAGCTCACTGCACAAATGATCTTAAAAGAATACCACCGCGGCCTATTTTAAATGTATTTCAATTGTATTCGTTGTACATTTAAGTTTATAAATATAATATTTACACGCAATGAGTTGAATTACCATACTTATAGGGATAATACTAGATAGTTATCATATAATCTGTCCTTTTACCACACGAAATAAACTAATATCATCAAAAGTTTGAACACTGTACACCACTTTACGAATCTATTTAATTATTTATTGACACTTTATATTCATGCAGTAGGGAAATAAAAATTAAACTGTAATATTTTTGCATTGGTCACGTTAATGTGAAAGAAAAAGTAACCTAAATTATTAAAAGTGATTAAAAAGTCTTCAAGTAAGAAAAGGATGATGAAGTGAAGGGAACGATTGAAAGTGAGTTCAAATGAACTGTCAAATGCTTCCAACTGTTCGGAGCCACTGGGACTACCCAATTTGGGTTGTTGGGGTGTGACTCAGAGGAGTGAGGAAAGGAAGGAGATGGGAAAAAGGAAGGTTGGGAAGTGTCTGACTATTCACGTCTGGTCAATCAATACGGCTATTGCCATTTCAAGGAACCAACGTTTACATTCTGAATGGGAGTCTTTCACCAGGGCGATACTAGGAGAGTCTATATTTCGTATTTCTCGGTGCTCGGGAAATATTTATTGGTATTTTTTTTAACATCTTTATCATTCTCCTCTTTGGTTTCATTTTCATAATATTTGTAATTTATCGAGTCTCGTATGCCCTGTACTTCCAGTTTCTCCATATTCTGTGTTTAAGGTTTGTCCAGTACATCTATCGTTTCAATCTATTTCACATCGTGGTTAGGTTCAAGGTGTTTTGAACTTCTGCCGTTTTTTCAGTTAGCAGTTTACGTGTTTAAATAACTGTTGACGTATATCACCTGAATTGTGTTTTGGAAGGGCATTTGAATTTTCTTGATATTGATTTACAGCAATGTCTTATGAGATTGGTCACATGTAAACTTCCGGGTTGTCAGCATTTCTGACGACATCGCCATCTTCAATGGTCACCACAGGTTTTGAAAAGTCAGTCACTCCTTCGATTGTAAGAGGCGCACTTAAGTCTCCCTCTTTCACCATCACTCTTTTGTCTTCCTGAGGATTTTCTTCTGCTATATCTCCCTTTACGGAGGCGGGCATTTTTTCAATTGGTTCTTGCAAACCATTGTTTTTTTCTCTTTTGTATTGACTAGATGAATCATTATCACCACCACCACCACCATCACCATGTATTATTTCATCACTCAATTCATCTTCTGTTTTTTCGTCTACTTTTGTATATCCACTTACATGTTCAAAATTAACCGGATCGCCTATTTCAGACGGTTTTAGCTTTCCAGTTTTAATCTTCCTCGATGTTAATTTTTCAACTTTTTGTACATTTTCTAGTTGTGCTTCATGAATTTCTTCCTTAATTTGATCAGTATCTTCTTGCTGTTCATCGTTTCCCTCTTGCGATATCTCAGAACCTCCTGCCACATTAACACCTCTAGCATTAAACTCTTTGACATTTTTCGTATAGCCTGCAACATGTTCAAATTCAAATGGATCACCTACGTCATTTAATTGTTGTTGCGTTGGTGTACCTTTCTGGATTTTAGTTTTTTGTTTCGCAGTTTCTTCTTCTACGTTTTCCAAATGTCTACTGCTATTTTCCAAACCATCCGAAATGCTTCGTTCCACAGGAATTTGACTTTTTGTGTTCATTTTTGTTTTTTTATTTATTTCCATAGCATTTTTTGCATTGTTATTTTTAAAGTTTGGTATACTTATCTCACTGACTTCGTTCTCTAGCAATCCCGATCGCCTCTGTAAATCCTTATTGTTTAAGAAATGATCGACATTAAATTTATCTCGGCTTACACCAAGTTTTGAAAAGCCACTGGTATGCTCAAGAGTAGTCGGTTCACTCACATCACCCCTTTTCACCTTTCCCGTCTTATCCGTTTTCAGCTTGCCAGATTTTTTTTCTACACCTTCTTGTGGTTGAACACTTTTTTGTACAAAATTTTCTCCTTGCGTGCTTTCCGATGGCTTTTCAATATGTTTGCTTTCGGGTAGTGAGTATCCACTCCCATGCGGGTTACCTAAATCACTTGGTTGTAGATTATCTATGTACGTTTTGTTTTCTTTTTGTATTGGTTCAATAGTAACTTTTATATTTGTATCTTCACATTCGGCTTGTTCAGCATTATTATGCTGTTGTTGTGGTGGCGGAATAAGAGAATGTGAAGCAATATCTTCTCTATTGGTAGAAGGTTTTTCATCAGAAAGGCCTGTTTGGTGACTTTGCTTACCCACATCCACACTTTCACGCTTTCCATTTATTTTCCCCTTTTTTTCGTCAATCATAATTCGATCCAATGGGCGGTCGATTTGGATAAGAGCGGTGTCAGATTTCTTGTCATCTTGATGTGTTTTTCTTATGTCGCGGTCTTTTTTCGATACTGTACTCGCAACGTTTTTCTTTTCATGTTCTATTTTTGTTAAAGTTCTTTTCAAAGCCTTTTTATTCCGCTTTTCCGGACTCTCAGACAGTAGATTCATCATGATTGACTATTTATTAATGGTAAATAGTCATTGTTATGTTCATTTGTTGGTTTCGATTGGTGGTTCTTAACAGAATAATGTTACAGAATTTTCACAGACGTGCCTACAACGTATCGCACTTAAAACTATACTCGAAACTGGCACGATGAATTTTTACTTTATGAAAACATTTTAAATATTATAAAACACTGCGAAAACTTGCTCGTTCGCTGGAAAACAATATCGATGTGGTGCTTATCTCCATTGAAGTCTTATTAATCTTATCTTCTGTGTCATACCTGCAAAATATACAGTGGCGAACACAGTAATGTGTTCAGCCTTAAACTAAAGTATCAGTTTATATATAATATATCCGATGTCGTTGTTATTAATATATTCTGTTTCACTTTATATCATTAAAATATCCCGCGAAATTAATATAAAACAACTTAAAGATTTTCGCATAAGTTTAAAATGTGTTAAAATATTTGTTGTTTTTTTTTTCTCGAGTAACGTAAAACAATTAGTTTTTCAACCCACGATTTTATTTTATTTTATTTGAAAACTTGCATAGGTACTATATTTTAGTAAAGTAACACTAAAGTCAGGCCCACACGGTTGACTTTTATCACTTGAAGAGTTTCGTGAGTGTTTCCAAATTCATTACCGTTTATGGAGGTGTGCGCACATAGTGACTTTTTAAGGGGATTTTTTAAAAATTATTTATGGATTTTGAAACAGTGATGCAACTGTTGTGAAAAGTCAACCGAGCGTGACATGACCTGCATCCCATCGATAACTTGTGGTATAAAATGCAATTGAAATAAATATACCGACTCCTTCATCAAAAAAAAATCCCGAGAATAATTTAAAAATTTTATTTTTCAAATTTTCACAAAAGATTGTATCAAGAATTTTTTGAAATCCTTTCCGAGATATATTAACACTTTCAGCCCGGGGATGAACCTCAGAAAATAGATTATTTTGATCTAAGAGAAAAGCTGACAATGATAAAACATATTAGATACTTGAAAACAGTAGAATTTTATTTGAAATTATGATGTACTTTTTTTTTCAATGCGTACTTTAGTTTTTTCTTCTTTTATTTGAAATAACATTAGGTCTCAAAGGGTGTGTTTCACGTAAATTGATAAATCGTACATTTATTAACATTTTAGTATTTAAAAAAAATTACATAAAATTGACATAATGAAAACATACCTTCAAAACTTGCATTTAAAAAGCCCTGTGAAAGGCGCGGAAATAAAATCGCTAGATTAAACACAAAAATCACATATCAAAATATAATCATATCTATAACCTAAACGAGTACCTAAATCCAATGAAAAAACAGAGCGTAAAGCCAGTGATACCAGCAATTGGAAAACCGTCACTTTTTATTCGCTTTAGATTAGGGAGGTAAAAATTCTGAAAAGCTTCGTATTTACAAATATTCGTACGGTACGGAAGGGTTAAAGAACTTATTAAAAATAAAGGAGGAGGCATTTAAAAAAAATATAAGTCGAGTGTCACCTTAATAAAATGAAGTACGTAATTTTTAAAATAAAAACTAACTTTTGGAAATTTGAGTAAATGTTTATTTTTTCCGAGAAAAAAAAAACACAAAATCACAAACCTTTAAATTATTTTTTTAAAGGTGTTAACTCTTTTGTGTTCAAAATTTATTGTAGATTTTTTTTTAAAGTATGTTTTTTTATGACGTGAAGTGATACGGTATAAATCACGATATCTGATATCTGGGATCATATCTTTTAAGAGACATCTATAATGCAAACGCAAGAGATGACGCTGCGTTTATGAAAACTATCAAATATGTTGTTCATAGCCGATTTAACTTGCATCCGGTAACGCAAAACTTACAGACTAAGCCCCCTGACATATCGTGAATAAACTAATATTTTGAAGCTAGAACATCTTTCTATGCCCGGTACTGTATATTTTTCTGATAGGAAATGAAAGATAATATTATTTATACTCCAATATAGATAACCAACTTTCGATCTGTTTTATAACTTTAAACACCTTCCAATAAAAATGATATTTTTTTTTATTAAAAAACCTTTGTAACTTAATTCCACTTATTTATTTTCGACCGGACCGGTTTCACCCTATCACGGGTATCCTCAGACTGGTACAATGAATACTAAATCTATGGTATATATAGCATGGATGTCGGGAGTGAGTTCCCTACTTTTCGAATATTGTTTTTATTGTTTGAAATTTATTTTATTGCTGACGGTACTGTTTATTGTGTTTTTAAAAACTACTTTCAGGATGGTTTATTACCCTCTGGAAGACGGATTACATTGTGTTTATTTACTGAATCTATGGTTTTTTTTAATTTAAGTCATTCGTCAGCTTTTATTTGAACAGATGGTTCTTTCTAGTTTTGTTATTTCTCTGTAATTTCCGTCTTGTTTGCTAAGATGAACTTTTATAGCAGTTTTGTCCCCTAGTCACATGAACTACGGATAACTAGGTACATTTAATGTTGTGTTTTTTAAAATATTTTATTATGTTATGATAGGTGCACATCAGGGTAATATCTTGAAGAGTTCGCCTTGGATGTCTGCGACAAAAATTCCCAGTTACATTTTATTCTGGTATTTTGCATGTGCTTCCTATTTACATTCATGGTTATATACTGTTACTGCACATAAGTAATAATGGATATATTAGCGGAGAGTCAGCCTTTTCTCTAATTGATTATTCATTACGTACTTTTCTTTACGAATATATTATTTATTTTCTGACACTTTATGTTTTTGTAGGTGGGAAATATTTTGTAAAAAAAAATCAAATTTTGTATCACCGTGTTAAAAATGTGGAGATCCGGAAATAAGGCTTGTGTAAGAGTAATGGATATGATTTAGAAATGGGCGATTAGATGGTTTGGACATGTAGAGCGAGTGAACGAAGAAAGTAGTGTAAGGAAGACATATGACGCGGAAGTTAGCGGTGGAAGAGATTTGGAACGCCGATGCAGATATACATGTACACAGCTTTCTTTTCGTGACCACATCAATAATGTCACTAATAAATCACTAAAACTTTTTGGATTCATCTTGCCTGTGACTTTAAGAATATAAACACCCTAAAAACTCTCCACTGCTCACTAGTTCGCCCTCGTCTTGAATATGCCCGTCTTATTTGGTCTCCTCTCTATGCAGCTCATATTCATCATATTGAATTTGTACAGCATCATTTCTTGCGTGGAATTGCATGGAGATTAGGCGATAACTCCTATATTGAAATTGACCAAACCATAAAAATTTCTACATCAGAAAAGCGTAAGAAAGGCATTGATGTTATTTGCATTTTTTACATAATTAATTGTATTATTGACTCACCTTCTTTGTTGCAACTCATTCAGTTCAACATTCCTTGCCGTAGACTCAGAAACAATGAATTACTTTTCCTCCTTTAGCCAGGAATTGAACTCACTAAACCTGGGTGAGACCCAAACGCAATGCCAACTCAGCCACTGACCGGTACCACAAGGTATCAATTTGTTTGCAGCGCTGCAACTGCTTGACTTTTTCAGTAATCGTCATCAGAGAAATCACCCATTTTAAAAATAAAAAAATTTCATGTCGGTTTCTGTTTGCGGGATTTTATTGATAAGAAAATGTTTCGCAGCACTGAACCTGGATAAGCAATCAAGACGCTGATTAACATGATCGGAATGTCTTATTTGGAGTACAAAATAATCACAAGTTTAGGTGCACTATTCATTTCAAGTGTTAGGGCCAGATCAGGATTTTCGTTTTTTTTTTAAACGATAAACAAAATGACTGTCGGATGAAGTCACTCCTAAATGATTATAACTTATAACATAAATAATCCCAGATTGTTGTTATGTAAAAATTGTAGCAGACATATTTGAGAAAAGCAATAACTCCAAAATTTTACTCCACGTACTGGAGCATTTGGTTCCCGGATACAGGCAATCTGCTTAGGTGGGAACTAATATCAACTTGACAAGACATAATAGCACTTTTTTTTATTTTTACATGAATACCGCACAAGAGTCTCAACTGCTCCCAACCGTCTGGAGCCGGTGAGACTATTGCATCCCCAATTGGGAAAAGTTGTGAGGCTGAAGGTATTGGGAAGGGGAAGGAGAAGGGAAAGAGGAAGGTCGGGAAATACCTGGTTATTCAGATCTGGTCACCAAACAAGGCTAAGAGCCATTTGAAGCAACGTTTCAATTCTGAATGGTGGTCTTTCACCATGGCGATATCTTAGATATATATGAGAGTATCTTCCACTCTGGAACGTGCCCAAATATACTATATATTATTTAAAATTAATTAATTGTGAAACAGCACAAAATAATTAAATAAAATTTACTTGCGCACGCCGGGATTTGAACCCGCGACCTTCGGATTCGTAGTCGAGAGCCTTACCCCTCGACCATGGAGGCCGTCAACTTGTACACATTTGGATTATTTTCAGTCGTTTAAGACATGGCACGATCAAGTGAATCAAGTACTTGAATCGGGTGATGTCAAGAGTCAGAATAACAGCAGAGTATGTGTGAGACCATATATTAATGTGAATAAAGCATTGGTATGTGCTGAGACAGAGTTGTGTGACGGTCTATCGTCTCTGCCTACCCTTGTTGTAAAACGGCGTGATGGCTAGTTAGTTGTAGGTGGGTAATAATAAAAACGTCTTAGCAGTTTGTGTGATATTTAATGTTAAAATTAAAATAAACTTAAAAATATAGTTACCTAAAATTATATCTGAAAATAAAACAAACGTCTTCAAGTAGTTAAGGGATGAGGAAGTAAAGGAATAGAATTAAAGTTCAGTAAATTAACTATTAAACTGCTTCCAACTGTCCGGAACCGGTGGAATTATGACATCCCCAATTGAGGTTCTTGTGGTAAGGCTCATGACAGTGGGGAAAGAGATGGAGAGGGAGAAGGTTGGGAAGTACCCAGATATTCAGATCTGATCACTAAATATGGCTATTTCCATTTCAAGCAATGTCTTTATTCTGAATGGTGATCTTTCACCAGGGCGATACTGGAAGTATCTACCGAAAATTTTAAACATCAACAAAATGAGGTTGTTTAAAATGGTTTTAGCCGTGTATAATGACTTCTTAATGAGATCTTAATTGCCACGTAGTTCAACCTTCCTTATTCTTAATCTACTTCCCATCCACGCGACCATATATCCTTCAGCCATAAGACATTCCGCAAATTGGGGTTACCATAGACTCCCTGGCTCCGGCAGTCGGAACTCTAGTTCGATAATTACATTTATATTTCTTTTTTATCACATTATTTCATATACTCGTATAATAAAAAGTGTTTGTTTCAGTTAATAATTATGTCAAACCACAAAGTGATTAGTTCCTTCTAAAACAAAGTACTTTGTATTTCATGAAAAGTCATTTTTAATAAGGTATTGTGTTTCTTTTATTTTAATGAATTTATTCAAAGTGATGAATCTTTAAATACATTTTTTTATGAAATAAAAACTGATTACTCAGTATTTAATATATTTAATTCCTTTCTTCAAATCAAGCGGAATTCCGATAAGATATTAATCAGTAAAAATGATCCAATAAATAGGGGATAAGACGACAAAATATCTTATAGCTGTATAAATTTATCTATATGTCTCTAAATTTGTCTATAAATGATTTATGAGACCTAGAAAAACACCAAGTTGTTGATGAAAATAACACGTATGACCTTCCATTTAATTTATTAATCTCAGAAAGTGATGAACATCACGTGTTGTGCATATAATTACATTTTTATTTTTATTGTATAATAATTTCGTTTTAAACACTATCTTAATAATTAAAATCAACAAAGTGGTACATTATAATTTATTTAAAATGGCGCCACAAAGGTATTTTACGAGTACAATAATTATTTGAAAAAGTTTAATTTTTTATTCATATACCCGGCCTTGCACGGAATAAAGTTATGAAGTTTTGTATTCTTCCTTGTCATTAGGGTGCCATAATTGATTTGACGGCGAAATTAACTATCTCCGAATAAAGAAACATTAATTTGAATATTTTATTTAATTCCAAACATTTATTTTTTTCAAAATATATCTAAATCATAAAGTTGTTAAGTACCTACTCGTGTTTCCCATTTTGAAAATATTCTACCAAAAAAAACCTTCATCTTTTGAATATGCCATCTGTGGCTAATCAGAGTGTTATATGTATGGTCTAACGAAAATAAAACATGGCGGGTTCAATGTTTTTCATACTAATTTTAAAACGTTATAGCAACGGTTTTACACATTGGATTTCATTCAAACTACTTACTAAACCTTCCCGGCACTAATAAAAACAAACGGTGCTATTTTCAGCGAAACCGGTCAAGTAATTTTCGAGAAAATCGAGGACAAACAAACATACTCTTGATTTTTATATATACTCGTATATATATAAGATTATATAATTTCTTCAAACGATAAACGGTAACTTTGTGGCGTCATCATTAATTAAATAATTAAAAAATTGCCAAATACTATCCAACCAGCTTTTTATACTAATTATAAATTAAAAAAGCATATTTTAAATAACAAAGACAAAGTTAATATTTTGGATAAGTCGAGGGTATATAAATTGATTTTTAATTATTGCAACTATTTTTACATAGGAAAAACTTCTAGAAATTTCAGTATTATAGTTACGGAACACCTAATGTGTTTACATAATAATACTATTCTGAATTTGCAAATGATACTTCAGAAACGAATTATTCGTTCGATGTAAGTAAAGTCTTAACAAATACAACCGGTTTACAATTAACCAAATTTGAAATTTAAAATATTAAAACAAAAGTATTAATGTCGTAAAAGTATATAATTTAATTTAATAAATAATCAAAAAAAAAATTTAAATCGCTGTCTCTTAAATTTATTTTCATATCAATGTTAAATAATTTCTTTTTTAATTTCTAATATAAATTTATTATTAAATATTTCATAAATTTTTTTTTAGCATTTTTGATTAATTACTTACCTACTTTAATAAATTTTTGTTTATATATATTTGTATATTCCTAAATTATTGTTCTAATTTTTATCATTTGTCTATAGTTGAAATTATTTTTTAGTATTCATATATTCGTGAGGATGACAGCATTGCTGAAGAGATGAATTGTCGAAACATGAAGAGATATTTATTTATTTATATAAAATGGTGTAAACAAAGCATATTTTTAATTATTTAATTCATACATTATAACTTAGGTATGTACAATATGTGCAAAAAATTAATGTTACATAATCGTATATGGGAATATTAGCACTAACATCTTTAATATTAGTGATTAATCTATTTCTAGTAATAAACAATTAGTATTCATTCTGCTTCTCTACACAAGCATTGTGAATTAAAAGAGAAGTGTAATGTTGTAAATTGAAATAAAATGTATTCAATTTTAATTTCAATTCAAAGTACCGAAAATATTTAATTTTAATATAGGTCAATCGTCTAATTTACTTTCTTAAATTTATAATTATTTTTTGTAGCTACTTAAATAAAGTACTTAAAAAATAACATTTTGCTATCGGTATTAATTAATAATATTAATATATTAACCTTTAAACATTCATAATAATACTAAAATATATATTAAACCTTTTCAACGTAATAATTTGTATTAAAAATGTTTTGAATTATTAAATAAATGATATCAGTATAATGCACTGCATGTGTATTTTTTTTTTATGAAATCATTATTTTATTGATAAAAACTAAAAATAGAATTAAATCCCGGCAGTCTATAATTTCCTAAACAAACAAGGGTTAAATTTATGAAAGTAGGAGCTGGAAAATATGAGTGAAAAAATCTGTAACGTTTGTATTTGCGCATCCCTGAAAATGTCGATTTTTTTTTCTTTTTTTTTTACATAGTTCATTTTGAGCGTTAGTGCTATTATAAAAACTGGAAAAAAGAATTGTTTTAAAATGCACAAAGTTTTGTCAATTTCGAAAATCTCGATATATGTTTTCACACCTCTATATTAAAAACATTTCTCTTTTTCTTTTTCCGTATTTTTACATGATGTGCATTTTAATTTAATTCCATTCAGACATGAAACGTGTTTTATTATTATCAAGTTTTTAAATATACGTATTTGTATGAAGTGCCTTCATGTGAATTGGTTTGATGATTGCCTTAAATATATCAAAAGTATTGCTGTAAACTGATGAAAAAATAGTAAATTAATACATTTAGCTAACGAAGAATTGAACCAATTCATCGTTTATACACAAGACTCTCCCTCACTAAGATTGTCGTCATATTCATATTCAGAGTCCGAGGACTCGGGGCAAATTGCCTTGGACCGTTTTCTCATTTCGTCAGCCATTGGTCCAGCCGGACTACCTTTCTCAGTTGTTTTGCTGACTTCTGTGTTTTTATTCTCCGGTATAATTTTTAATGCAGAAGAGTAGATGTTCTCATCATGTGAAGGAAGATCTTCCTTATATTTTTCTATTTTCATTTGGTTCATACTGGAGGTAGTTTCTTTGTTATCAGCAGTTTCATGAACTTTCTTATATCTACTGGCGGATACAGATTTCAATACAGGGCCTTGACGTATTTGTTGAAAGATATCTAAATCCTCTTGGCTTGTTTCTTTAACTAAGTGATGCTCCTCTTCTTGTATCTGTTGAATATCAATGCTCTCAATATTTTCTGATTCGTTTTCGATAAGCTCTGGTTCTATAATAGTGTTTGTGTTTGGTTTATCGGTGGTATCTGATGTGCTACTGGAATCTATGGATCGTCGTGGTGGCAAAGATGCACCACGTAGTAAAGATATGTCATCTTCCGAACTATTTCGAGACAGATCTTCACTTTTCGGTGTTAAGTGTTGAATAAACAAACGTGTTTTATTATCTGGACTTTTAATATCGGAATTAATTGCTTGAACTAACGTTTCCTGATGCTCATTTTCGAGGATGCTTTTATCAAACGTTTGACAACCTGCAGGAAAATTATAATTTGAATGTTCGTGAATGTGGTGCATGTTTTCAGGCCCGCCAATATTCTCCTTCTTCAGCTTTTTTAATCTGCCTTTATTGTTGCTTAGTGATTTGTATACGATCGCTTGATTGTCTGGAATGTGCTGAACTCCTCGATGATTCCCCGTGGATTCTGATCCTTCATCCACTGTCCTTTCAGAATTTTTAAACATTATTGAAGGTGCCGTCGAGTGGGGTAGAGAAGATATTTCCAAGTGCTTCTCATTTACATTTTCTTGCGGCTCATTCGGAAAACTTTGATCTGTAACCGATGCGACTTCTCCAAGATATCTTGATCCCTGACCTACATTCGTATTATCTTCACACTCTAAAGCATTGCTTTCACTAAATAACGGTACATCTTCATCACTCCACTCTTCATTGTCACTTCCTTGAATTGTTGAATAGCCGAGTACGTGTTTAAAATTAACTGGCTCACCTAATTCTTCTTTGTTGAACTGTTCCATTATATATTTTTTTAATTTTCGTGTTTTTGTTGAAAGTATGTGATTATTCATTACATGTGCTTTATGAGCTTTTATCCCACATGATTCTGATTCACCCGATTGCAGTAATAATAACTGTTTCTCAACATAAATATTAACGCCGAAGTTTTCAATAGGTACACCAAGTTTTGAAAAGCCGTCAATATGTTGCAAATTAACTGGGTCGCTAATATTATCAATTTTTAATATCCCTATCTCTTCTTCGTTAAATTCCTTTTCATTTTGTTTTAGTTTTTGAACAATTACAATCCTGTGGGAGGCGTTCATAGAAATGCCAGAATCCAAATTCAATTCATGTTTCTCGGGGCTTATGGAATCTTTATTGGCATTTTTTTCAATGTCTTTATCACTCAACTTTTTGGTATCATTATCAAAATGTTTGTAATTTGTTAAGTCACGTGTGCTCCCTATTTTTTTTTCATCCATTTTCTCTTTTTGATGATATTTCTCTACATCCATTGTTTCTATTTGCTTCACATCATCGTCAGGATCAACGTATTTTGAACTTCTGCCATTTATCTCCCGAGTAAGCTGTTTATTTTTTTCAATGAGTATCCGATCGTCTGAAATGCATGTTGAAAAAGCATTCGAATTCTCTTCATATACAGGCTCATACCCTTCCTTTGTTCCAGCAATCTCTTTTGAGATTGACTGCGTAAAAACTTCCGGGTTTTCAGCATATCTGACAACATCGAAATGTTCAATGCTCATCCCAAGTTTTGAAAAGCCGCTCACGTGTTCGATTGTATGGGGCCCACTAAAATCTCCCCTTTTCACTAACACTTTTTTGTCTGTACCTGAATTCTTTTTAGCATTTTTTACGGAAGCAGGCATTTTTTCATTTGCTTCTTGCAAACCAATTTTAGTATCTTTTTTGTTTTGGCCAGATATGTCATCATCAATAAGTCCACCATCATCAATCCATAATTGATCATTTAATTCACTTTCACTGTTATCATTTGGTTTTGTGTATCCACTTACATGTTCAAAATTAACCGGATCGCCTATTTCAGACGGTTTTAGCTTTCCAGTTTTTATCTTCGTCGATGTTAATTTTTCTACTTTTTGTACATTTTCTAGTTGTGCTTCATGAATTTCTTCCTTAATTTGATCAGTACCTTCTTGCTGCTCATCATTTCCTTCATGCGATATCTCGGAACCTCCTGCCACATTAACACCTCTAGCATTAAACTCTTTGACATTTTTCGTATAGCCTGCAACATGTTCAAATTCAAATGGATCACCTACGTCATCTAATTGTTGTTGCGTTGGTGTACCCTTTTGGATCTTAGTTTTTTGTTTCAGGGTTTCTTCTTCTACTGTTTTCAAATGTCTACTGCTGTTTTCCAAACAATCTGAAATGCGTTGTTCCTCAGGAATTAATTTTTTTTGGTTTTTATTCTCTGGAATGTTCTTTTTAAATGTTGGTGTACTTATCTCACTGACTTCATTCTCTAGCAATCCTGATAGCTTTTGTAACTCCTTATTTTTTAAGAAATGATTGACATCAAAATTATCACGGCTTACGCCAAGTTTTGAAAAGCCACTGGTATGCTCAAGAGTAATCGGTTTACTCACATCACCCCTTTTCACCTTTCCCGTCCTTTCTATTTTCACTTTATTAGCCGTTTTTTCTACACCTTGTGGTTGAACACTTTTTTGTAGGAAATTTTCTCCTTGTGTTTTTTTCGATGGCTTGTCAATGAATTTGCTTTCGGGTAGTGAGTATCCACTCCCTAAATTACTTGGTTGTAGATTATCTATGTGCGTTTTGTTTTGTTTTTGTAGTGGTTCAGTAGTAACTTTTATATTTGTGTCTACACATTCGACTTGTTCCACTAGGTCATGTATGTTTTCCTTGTCGTAATCAATTTGCATACTAGTTTTGATGGATTCCTTGGGGTACTTTGAGGTTTCAGCATTATTGTGCTGTTGTTGTGATGGCGGAATAAGAGGACACGATGCAATATCTTCTCTATTGATTGAAGGTTTTCTCTCAGAAAGACCTGTTTGTTGACTTTGCTTACCCGCGTCCACACTTTCATGTTTTCCATTTTTTCCCCCCTTTTTTTCGTGAATCATAATTGGATCCATTGGTGGATCGATTTGGATAAGAGCGGTGTCAGAATTCTTGGACAATGTTGATGCTCGAGCATTGTTTTTGTTTTGTGGTATAATAGTACTTGAGGAGCTGTATCTGTTTGATGTTGGTGTTTCGACTAAATTGTCCTGGTGATGATTTTTTTCAGTTATTTTCACACTATGTCGATTACCGCTTTGTACATTTTTATATGTCAGGGCATTTGTCCTTCTCTGCACGACATCTTCGTGGGTTTTCCTTAGCTCGCAATCTTTTTTCGATACTATACTACCAACGTTTCTCTTTTCATTTTCTATATTTGTTACAGTTCTTTTCACAACCCTTTTCCCCCTCTCTTCCTTGCTCTCAGTCAATGCATTAAACATGATTGACTATTTCTTAATGGTAAATAGTCTTTGCTTTGTCACTTTCTGGTTCTTAACAGAATAATGTTACAGAATTTTCACAGACGTTCCTTCATCGTATCACACTTAAAACTATACTCGAAACTGGCACGATGAATTTTTGATTAATGAAAACACTTTTAATGTTATAAAACACTGCCAAAACTTGCTCGTTCGCAGGAAAATAATATCAATATGACCGTGCTTATCTCCATTGAAGTGTTATTAATCTTATCTTTTGTTTTACAACTGCAAAATATACAGTGGCGAACATAGAAATGTGTTCAGTCTTAAAATAAAAGATCGATTTATTTATAATATATCCGATGCCGTTGTTATTTATGTATACTGTTTCATTTCATATCACTAAAAAATATCCTGTAAAATGAATATTAAGATTTTCATTTAAAAAAATAAAACAATAACTTTGTTTTACATCACTTTTATTTAGACTTTAGCCGACCGGGTTTCGCTTTTTAAGAATTTTTAAGAACATTTAGTTGATTATTAAGAACCAAAAATAAAATTCTTAATAATCAACTAAATGTGTCCAATAGCCCAATATTAGGTATATTCCCTATAATCTCGTAAAATTTCCCATCCCATAATCACCTGTTCAGTTATTCCTTGGTATTCCATTATGTGCACTTCTGTCTCTTTCGCTCGGTTATTTTCATGTTATTTCATGCTATCTCATTTTTTCTTTGTTCTATGTTATGTTCTGTCTTATTCTATTTTGTATATATAAACACACACTATGTATTTTTTGATCAGTTTAATTTTTGTACCCTGAAGATGATTATGTTAAGCGAAACCGGTCGGTCGTAATAAAATTAAATAAAATTCTCGTGGTTATAAACAAAGTTATTGTTTTATTTTCATTATCAAATATGTTGTTCATAGTCGATTTAACTTGCATCCGCTAACGCAAAAGATACAGACTAGGCCCCCTAACATATAACGTAAATAAACTAATATTTTGAAGCTGAGCATCTTTCTTTGCTCGCTACTGTATATTTTGCTGATACCAAACGGAATATAGGATTATTTATACTCCAATATAGATAACCAAGTTTTCACTGTGTTTTATTGATTTTAAATGCCATGCAGCACCTTACAAATGTATTTATTTATTTTCTGACCTTTGAATCCATGTCGGTGGGAAATATATTGTAAAAAAAATATCAAATATTGTATGATCTTATTTAAAATGTGGAGATCCGGAAATAATGTAAGGCTGATGTAAGTGCAATGGACATGATTAAGAAATGGACGATTAAATTGATCGGAAATGTAGAGCGGGTGAACGAAGAAAGGAGTGTAAGGAGAACATGTGATGCAGAAGTTAGTGGTAGAAGAGATAGGGAACGCTCGATGAAGATATATAATTCATATACATATCTGTGACCGGAAATATATAATAAAATCCCCCAGAAATAAACATTAAAACCTGCAAAACATCATATACATATCTGTGACCGGAAATATATAATAAAATCCCCCAGAAATAAACATTAAAACCTGCAAAACATCATACCGGTCCAATAATACCCAGATATTCAGATCTGATCACTAACGGCCGTTCTTCCCAACCTTACTGAGCAACGGCTGAGCCGGAATTTTCCCTCAGCACTGTTCAAATGCACAAATTCGCATTTCCCAACGAAATCTCAGTCAAACGTAGGATCATCTTAAGTTATCGAATTCTGTGGATTAGAGTTCTCCTCAGTGAAAGACTAGTTATAAAAGTGTCAACAGAGTATCAAATGACAGCGTAAACGTCAAATGTCATAGATATCTATGGTCTCAAACGTCATTCGTTTCGCGATCTATTTTCTGTACCTATTGTATTGACAGTTGAACATGGAGAGCGAAAATGAAGATATTTTTAATGTAATACCAATAGCGGGTATGGACAGAGTATACGAAGACAGTGACGATGGAGATATTATTGACATAATTCAAATAGTGGAATGGGCGGAAGTAATTGACGGTAATATCGGGCTACACAGGCGGCGACAGGATGTAGATGTCGATTACGTCGAAATGTTAAATGAAAAAGAATTTTTTAACCGTTTTAGAATGTCAAAAACATGTTTCTTATATGTTTCATGTCGATTTCGTGTTAAGACTGATTGAAAATTGAAATAACGCACAGAAGACAAACGTCAACAATGTTTACTTCCGTTTTCGCGGCATCGGTAATAGTCAAGGTAACACTTTATTTTTAACAAATGCGTTTTTAAATATAAAATTATGGTGTTTGTATTACAATATTTAAGACAAATAATATGTATTCATAATAAATAGAAAATTAACTCGTCTATGTTAATTTAACATTGAAAGTGTTTACTTTGATGTCATTTTATTGACTATGAACGTGTGGGGGTACAATTATATTTTCCATAGAAGTGGGCGAGTACTTCATAGACAATTTAGGAAGTTCAAAGATGAAAAATGTTTGGAGACAGTCAAATAGCGCTAATACTTAACAAAACACTTGGCTGATCGGCAGCTCAGTTGATCATTCGAAAAGTTGGAGAAAACGGCCGTAAATATGGCTATTTCCATTTCAAGCAACGCCTTTATTCTGAATGTTGATCTTTCGCCAGGGCGATACCGGAAGTATCTACCGATAATTTTAAACATCAACAAAATAAGGTTGTTAAAAATGGTTTTAGCTGTGTACGAGTACCATATAATGACCACATCTTTAATTGCCACGTTGTTCAACCTTCCTTGTACTTAATCTTCCCATCCACACGGCCATCCATCCTTCAGCCTTACGACATTCCAGAAATTGAGGGTATCATAGACTCCCTGGCTCCGAGCAGTTGGGACTCTAGTGGGATAATTACATACATATTTATTTTTTTATCATTCTGTTTAATATATTATAAAAAGTGTTTATTTCAGTTGATAATTATGTCAAACCACTACATGATTAATTCCTTCTAAAACATAGTACTTTTCATTTCATAAAAAATAATTGTTAATAAGATAATATGTTACTTTTATTTTAATGAATTTATTTAAAGTGCTTTTGATCTCATCAAAGTGATGAAACGTGAAATATATTTTTTTTATGAAATAAAACTGACAGTAACTTTGTTTTATTAATCAATATTAAATATATTTAATTTTACTTTCTTTACAACTTCAAATCAAGCTTATCAGACATTAACCAAAGAAAATGGTGCAATAAACAAGAGATATTTTGTAAGATATATTTTCGCTAAATAAATTTGTTTATAAATGAAATATAAACAAATTTATTTACCAAGTTGTTGATGAAAATAACATGTATAACCTTCATTTTAATTTAATACTCACAGAATTTGATAAACATCAATTGATGTGCAAATACTTTTATTATATAATAATTTTGTCTTAAAGACTATTTTAACAATTAAAACCGACAAAGTGATTCATTATCATTTATTAAAAATGGCCCCACAAAGGTATTTTACAATATTTTTTTGAAGAAATTTTATTTTTCATGCATGTATTATAACATAGGTATGTACAATATGTGCAAAAATTTATGTTACATAATCGTATATGGAAATATTATCACTAAAATCTTAAATACGAGTTAACAATCCATTTCAAGCAATAAACAATTAGCATTCTCTCTGATTCTCTACACAAGCTTTGCTTAAAAGAGAATTGTAACTTTGTAAATTGAAATAAAATGTATTCAATTTCAATTTTAATTCAAAATACCGAAAATGTTTAATTTTAATATAGGTCAATCGTCTAATTTACTTTCTTAAATTTATAATTATTTTATCTTGCTACTTAAATAAAGTGCTTCAAATTTAACATTTTGCTATCGGTATTAATTAATAATTCTCTTGAAAAAATATATTAACCTTTAAACATTCATAATAATTCTAAAATATGTATTAAACCTTTTGAACGTAATAATAATAATAACAATAATCGGATGATTTTTTTTTGTGAAAAATCTCCTTAAGGGCGCTGTACAAATATTACTTCCTATTCTTATATTATTCTTATACTATGGTACATCTATTCGATGAAGTTTTTATTTTTTTTTTACAATTTATTTTCTCTTTTTGGACAGGCTATCATTACACATTATTTTTAGACCATATAAAGATATGCAATTAAATTATCAAAACTAAATACGGCTTGGTCTAAGTTTTCATATATGTTAAATTGAAAAAAAAGAAGCTAACCGTATTTATTCCTTACGATATATTGCAAGAGGCCAATACAAATGATAGAGTGATTGTTTCCATTATATTCAAGAATGTATTTAAGCTAAGACAATGAATTGTCATCCACATATATTTTAGTTTAAATAACACAGAATACTCTATAATAATATGTATTAAACCTTTTCAACGTAGTAATATGTATTAAAAATGTTTTGTATTACTCAATAAATGATATAAGTATAATGCACCGCCTGTGGATTTTTTTATGAAATCATTCTTTTATTTATCAATACTAAAAATGAAATAAAATCCTATAAATTCCTAAATATACAGGATTTTAATTTATGTAAGTAGGTGCCGGAAAGTACGAGTGGAAAAATCTGTAGGTTTTGTATTTGTGCAGCCCTGAAAATCTTGATTTTTTTTTCTGGTTTTATTTTACATAGTTCAGTTTTAGCGTCAGTGTTAATATAAAAACTAGAAAAAAGGAGTTTTCTCAATTTCGAACATCTCGATATATGTTTTCACACCTCAATATTTCAAACAATTCCCTTTTTCATTTTACTTGGGGCTACTTTACATAATGTGCATTTTAATTTAATTCCGTTCTGGCATGTAATATATTTAGTTATCAAGTTTTAAAATGTACATCTTTATATTAAGTGCCTGCTTTTGAATTTGTACGATACATGTTTTATACATAGTTTAATAAATCAAAAGTATTGCTCTAAAGTGATAAAAAAATAGTAAATAAAAAAATTTTGCCAACCAAGAATTTAACCAATTCATCGTTTATACACAAGACTCTCCCTCACTAAGATTGTCGTCATATTCATATTCAGAGTCCGAGGACTCGGGGCAAATTGCCTTGGACCGTTTTCCCATTTCCTCAACCATTGGTCCAGCCGGACTACCTTTCTCAGTTGTTTTGCTGACTTCCGTGTTTCTATTCGCCGGTGTATTTTTTAATGCAGGAGAGTCGACGTTCTCTTCGTTTGGAGGAAAATCTGCATTATCTTTTTCCTTTTCCAGTTGAATCGCGCTGGAGATGGTCTCTTTGTTATCAATAGTTTCATAAACTTTCTTATATCTACTGGCGGATACAGATTTCAATACAGGGCCTTGACGTATTTGTTGAAAGATATCTAAATCCTCTTGGCTTAGTTCTTTTACTAAATGATGCTCCTCTTCTTGTATCTGTTGAACATCACAAATGCTCTCAATATTTTCTGATTCGTTTTCGATAAGCTCTGGTTCTATAATAGTGTTTAAGTTTGGTTTATCAGTGGTCTCTGATGTGTTAGTGGAATCGATGGATCGTCGTGGTGGCAAATATTCACCAAGTATTAAAGATATGTCATCTTCCGAACTATTTCTAGACAGATCTTCACTTTTCGGTGTTAAGTGTTGAATGAACAAACGTGTTTTATTATCTGGACTTTTGATATCGGAATTTATTGCTCGAACTAACGTTTCCTGATACTCATTCTCGAGGATGCGTTTATCAAACGTTTGACAACCTGCGGGAAAATTATATTTTGAATGTCCGTAAATGTGGCGCATGTTTTCAGGCCCGCCAATATCCTCCTTCTTCAGATTTTTCCTTTTCCCTTTATTGTTGCGCACTGATTTGAATACGATTGATTGATTGTGTGGTATGTGCTGAACTCCTCGATGAACCCTCGTGGGTTTTGATCCTTCATCCACTGACCTTTCAGAATTTATAGATATTATTGAAGGTGCCTTGGAGTAGGGTGGAGGAGATATTTCCAAATGCTTCTCATTTAAATTTTCTTGCGGCTCATTCGAAAAATTTTGAGCCATGACCAATGAGACTTCTCCGAGATAACTTGATTCCTGGCCTACATTGTTCGTATTTTCTTCACACTCTAAAGCATTGCTTTCACTATATAACGGTATATCTTCATCACTCCACTCTCCATTGTCACTACCTTGATCTGCTGAATAGCCGAATACGTGTGTAAAATTAACTGGATCACCTAATTCTTCTTTGTTCAACTGTTCCGTTTTATTTTTTATCACTTTTTGTGTTTTTGTTGACAGTATGTTATTATTCATTACATGTGCTTTATGAGCTTTTATCCCACATGATTCTGATTCACCCGATTGCAGTAATAATAACTGTTTCTCAACATAACTATTAACGCCGAAGTTTTCAATAGGTACACCAAGTTTTGAAAAGCCGTCAATATGTTGCAAATTAACTGGGTCGCTAATATTATCAATTTTTAATATCCCTATCTCTTCTTCGTTAAATTCCTTTTCATTTTGTTTTACTTTTTGAACAACTACAATCCTGTGGGAGGCGTTCATAGAAATGCCAGAATCAAAATTCAATTCATGTTTCTCGGAGCTTATGGAATCTTTATTGGCATTTTTTTCAATGTCTTTATCACTCAACTCTTTGGTATCATTATCAAAATGTTTGTAATTTGTTAAGTCAAGTGTGCTCCCTATTTTATTTTCTTCCATTTTTTCTTTTTGATGATTTTTCTGTACATCCATTGTATCTATTTGCTTCAAATCATCGTCGGGATCAACGTATTTTGAACTTCTGCCATTTATCTCCCGAGTAAGCTGTTTACTTTTTTCAATGAGTATCCGATCATCTGAAATGCATGTTGAAAAGGCATTCAAATTCTCTTCATATTGATATACTGGCTCATACCCTTCCTTTGTTACAGCAATCCCTTTTGAGATTGACTGCGTAAAAATTTCCGGGTTTTCAGCATATCTGACAACATCGAAATGTTCAATGCTCATCCCAAGTTTTGAAAAACCGCTCACGTGTTCGATTGTATGGGGCCTACTAAAGTCTCCCCTTTTCACTAACACTTTTTTGTCTGTACCTGGATTATTTTTAGCACTTTTTACGGAAGAAGGCATTTTTTCATTTGCTTCTTGCAAACCAATTTTAGTATCTTTTTTGTTTTGGCCAGATGTGTCATCATCAGTAAGTCCACCATCATCACTCCATAATTGATCACTTAATTCATTTTCACTGTTATCATCTGCTTTTGTGTATCCACTTACATGTTCAAAATTAAGTGGATCGCTTATTTCAGACTTTTTTAGCTTTCCAGTTTTCATCTTCTTAAGATTTGGAGGTTTTTGAACTGTTTGTATATTTTGTAGTCGTGGTTCATGAATTTCTTCCTTAATTTGATCAGTCTCTTCACACTGTTCATCAATATCTTTATGCAATCTCTCGTTATCTTCTGCCATATGTACGCCCTTATCTATTTTTACTTGCGTTTGTGTACCTTTCTGGATATTAGCATTTAGTTCTGAAGCTTCTACTTCTTTTTCTAAATTTTCTCCTCTGCTGCTGTTTTTCATACGATCTGAACACCTTCGTTCCTCGGGAATTTGTACAATTGTGTTTAAAATTAGTACTTTTGTTTGATTTGTTGTTTTTTTATTTACATCTACAGATTTTTTTCCAACGATGTCGTTCAGGGATTCTGTTTTTAAATTTGACGTTATTATCTCACTCACTTCATTCTCCATTAATCCTGATCGCGTCTGCAATGTTCTGTTATTAAGGAAATAATTGACATCAAAGTTTTCATGGCTTACGCCAAGTTTTGGAAAGCCACTTATGTGTTCAAGAGTAGTTGGTTCACTTACATCACCCTTTTTCACCTTTTCCGTCTTCTCTGTTTTCACTCTACCAGTCGTTTTCTCCACAGCTTCTTGTTGATGCACACTTTTTGGTACAAAATTTGCTTCGTGCGTCTTTTCCGGCCTTTCAATATGTATGCGCCCAGACTTCCTTTCGCCTTCATGTCGTGAGTATCCACTCGGGTCACTTAAATAACTTTGTTGCAGATTATCTATATAGCTTTTGTTTTGTGGTTGTTCAGAAGTAACTTTTATATTTGCATCTCCACCTTCATGTTCGGCTTCTTCCATTCGCTCATGTATATTTTCCATGAGTTGTGTCTTGTTTTTCATTATCATGGCAGGTTCCGTGTCATATTCAATTAGCATTGGAGTTTCGTTGTATTTCTTGGGGAAGTTTGAGGTTTCAGCATTATTGGGCTGTCGTTGTGGTGGTGGGATAAAGGAATGTGATGCAATATCTTCTCTATTCGGAACAGGTTGTGTCTTGTTTTTCATCAGCATGGCAGGTTCCGTATCATATTCAATTAACATCGGTGTTTTGTTGGATTTCTTGGGGAAGCTTGAGGTTTCAGCGTTGTTGGGCTGTTGTTGTGGTGGTGGATTAGGGGAATGTGATGGAATATCTTCTCTATTCGGAACAGGTTGTGTCTTATTCTTCATCAGCATGGCAGGTTCTCTATCATATTCAATTAGAATCGGAGTTTTTTTGGATTTTTTGGGGAAGCTTGAGGTTTCAGCATTGTTAGGCTGTTGTTGTGCTGGTGAAATAGGGGATTGTGATGCAATATCTTCTCTATTCACAGCAGGTTTTTCATCAGAAAGGCCTATTAGGAAATTTTGCTTAACCATATCCACACTCTCATGTTTTTCGTTTTTTTTTTGCTTTTTGTCGTCAATCATAGTTGAATCCATAGACGTTCTGATTTGTATGGGAGCGGTGGTAGATTGTGTTGATGCTCGAACATTGTTTTTATTTTGGGAAATAATGGAACTTGTGGAGCTCTGTCTGTTTGTTTTAGGTATTTCGCGTACACTTCTACTGTTTACATTTTTATGCGACAAGGTGTTTGTCCCTGTATACATATCATCTTGCTGTGTATTTCTTATGTCACTAAATTTTTTTGATGAATTCCTCTCAACATTTGTCTTGTTAGATTCACGTTTTGATAAAACTCTATCCAGAACAGCTTTTCTCCGCGTTTCCCGATTCTTTTTTAGTTCCCCTATTACGGAATCCATAATTGCTTTTTCTTAATCACAGATTGTTTTTGTTTTGTCATTCGTTAGCTTCGTTTGCTGGTTCTTAACAGTTCTCGGTAGATTTTATAACGCAAAATAGCATTGACAACTCGCCTTCAATGTATCACAGTTAAATTTATACACAATTAATTTCACTCATTGAAAACACTTTAAAACATAGAAAACACTGCTCAAGTTGTTCCTCCGCACGAAATTATTTCTGATATGATCGTGCTTATCTCAATGGATGTGTAATTAATCTTATCTGCTGTTTCGTATCCGTCAAATAAGAGATATTGGTATCTTTTGTTTGCACATAGTTGTGTAGAAATATGACGCATCGACGTCTGTGGCCTAACGGCTAAATAAATCGATCGAAATATTACCGGTCCAATGTTAAATTTTCGTAGCTCTCGGATTACAAGATGGTACTGTTTCCATTATTCACCTTTCTGAGTAGCTCTTTTTAAAATTTAAATGGAGTAATTTTTTTTATCCTGATCCAAATGGGATCATCATTGAAAACTATCGTTTTGCCTGTTGCACCCAACGGAGGTGATTAAATTATATTTTTGTTCCCAAATATTAATTAATAGCTTTATGATTGCAAATTGATTCTTGAATTTATTTTTCTCTAATATAAATCATTATTTGGCATCTACGACTTAGTATTTTCGTAATAATAATCTCATTAATTTAGTTTACCCGCACATTTCAGTAAACCCGATCACACCTATCCTCTCTTAGTCCAACCTAACCTATTATTACCGTACTTTTCCTAACCTAACCTAACCTAGCTTAACTTAACCTAACCAAATTAAACCAAACCTAAACTAACTTAACCCTAATCGTGAGGTTATCGTGAACTAAAACATACAATTATTGAATGCGTGTAAAGTTTACATAGGTTAGCCTTTTAAACGTTGCACCCAACGAAGGTGATTAAATTGTATTACTATTACACAAATGTTACTTTATGATTTATGCTTGCTAACTGATACTTGAATTTATTTTTCTTTAATTAGGGATTGAACTTTAAATAATGAATTATTAGGTAGTTACTTACGTACGATTTGATATTTTAGTTTTATCTTCCTTATATACCTAAATATTAAATAAGAATGCTATGTTTATACTATTATTAAAAAAAATTGTCTTTATTTTTCCTTAAATTTAATCGTAATTTGGTACAACTTAATAACTTTACTTAACCTTTCAGCGGGCGCGCTGTCGTAAAATTTACGACAAATTCTCCTTATCGCTTTCCCCACTTTCACCACTTAGTCTCAATCATCGAGCTCCGAGCTATTCGAGGGTCAATGTCTCTCTAAATTACAGACGTACTCGATGTGCTTAGAAGTTTTTGTTATTCATTGATATTTGTAAATTTCCGTTGAGCGTAAATTTTACGACACGCGCCTTAAAGTGTAAGTATATTAAATTAATTATTTTTTCTATTTATTTCTCATTTATATCGTTTCTTTTATAGCTAAATGTATTTTATTTTTATTTTAGCCGTGTTCCATTGTGAAGTTGATGAGACTACAAGATGATGAGACTTACTTTCCCTCAAGTGACAGTGAGTTTTCAGAAATAGAAATCAAGCAACAAGCTGAAGAAAGTGCTATCGGGGCACAATAAAAAAGAACAAAGCAGAAATCCTAAAAGAATTCTTGCTGGACAAAAGCAGAGCTATTGGATCCACTCTTTTTGGTTTCCAAACGGAAAAAATGATGCTTTCCTATCTACCTCGGAAAAATAAATCTGTAATATTACTCTCAACATTACATGACGACAACGAAATGGATCCTGTCACCAGAAAGCCTCAAGTTATATTGGACTACAATGAAACCAAAGGTGGAGTGGACACGGTTGACAAAATGTGTGCCGCTTACTCGGTCTCTAGAATTACAAAGAGATGGCCGTGTGTAGTTTTCTACACTCTAATGAATATTGGCGGTATATATGCTCAAATTTGCCTGTCCAGGAAAAGCTCCAAAGCATTGAAGAATTTTCCTAAAAAATTTGGCATTGACCATGATGAAAGAGCATCTTATCTTTAGATCAAATGTCAAACATTTATCGCAGGAGTGAATTACGGCTGGGAAGTTGAACCGATACCAGAAGAAGAAAAAAAAGCCCTCAAAAACGCGGTGTTTGTCGGTCATGTGCACTGCAGAAGAACAGCATCAATGAAGTGTTGCCGTTGCCAGTCCTTTACATGCAAGAATCATTGCGTAGTTGAGGTGGTTTGCAACAATTGTAAGGATGATAATATTGATTCTGACTAATAGGTCGATAAAATATTTTGTTTTGAAATAGTAACATATTTAGAGTGTTATTTCGTTTTTGTTTAAGAAAGTCAAATACACATTTTTTAAACTACTTTCATTTATCATTTTTCATAACCTTACAGCAATTCCCTAACACTTATATAAAGAAAACACCATTTACATAGAGAAAACTTGATGACGTAAAATTTACGATAAGCGCTCGCTCATGGGAAATTACTCAGCGCGCCCGCTGGAAGGTTAAACAATAAAGAAGAATTATATTAAAAGTGTTGTTTTACAATGTTTGAGCCATATTTTTAAGATCGGAGCTCGAACTAAGCCAAATCAATTTGAGTCCAAGCAAATGTCTACCTTACTGAAGTGCGATACGTTTGAAAAGGTCGATCAAATTCGAATGCTTTTTGGAAAACAAATTAACTCTGGCATCAATTAATGCTGTTAACGCTATTGCAGAGCGAGATGTAGATGAACAACACGGGTCAAAATTGAACTTATGAAAAATATCTCCGCTGTTGTAATTAATGAATTAATACATAGATATTGGATTAACCTTATTTTTTCCACCTATTATATTTTGTAAACTATTTGTTTTCTTTTGTGTTTTTTTTTTCCTATTCCTCCTCCCTAGGGGGCCTGTGCTGAAGCGGATTAGAATTATTGAATTTGATGTCAACTAATTAGGTACGTCTTCTATGTCGATTTTACTGCTGTTTTTAAATTAACTTCGTTGACCTCTTTCAGCCTGACTTTAATTCTTGACTTGTACTCATTAAACTTTTCTATTTGTTTCATATCTGGGGAAACGGTGTTTTGTTACAAAATATATTATGTAGTTTAGCTAACTTACTAACTAACCATCACGCCGTTTCCTCGCGGGGGTAGGCAGAGAGGACAGACTGCCAAACAACTCGATCTTGGCATACACTTCTTGCTCCATTCATATTCATACAAGGCCTCATACATTCTCTTCTGTTATTCCGACTTCTTACATGGCCCGACTCGAGTATTTGATGCACTTGATCGTGCCATGTCTTCCTCGGGCGTCCCCGGCTTCTTCTTCCATTCACATTCTCGTCATATATTCTCCTTATACTCCTCTCTTCGTTCATTCGCTCTATGTGCCCAAACCATCTAAGCGTCACTTTCTTGCTCACTACGCTTACATCAGCCTTGCATTCTTCACGAATCTCAACATATTTTCTCAGAGATCTCATTTCTACAGCATTCAGTCTACTTTCATCCTTCCCCTGCCAGTTCCATGCCTCAATCAGGGTCGGTTTCAGCACTCCATTGTGGACAGCTGGCTTCGCTTCCTTGGACAACTTTTTGTTTGTGCCAACCGCGTTCAGTCCTCCGTTAATGGAGTTTCCTGCATTCACCCTTCTTTCAATATCCCTATCAGTCTTTCCATCTCTCGTAAACATACTTCCCAAATACAAAAACTCATCGACTTGCTCCAAGTATTCATCATTCACAACTATATTATATATGGTTTTATAACATGTAGTATTTTTAATGTTACTTTTATTCAATCTAGTGACATGGATACGTGTTCTAGTAACTGCAATAATTAGATTTTACATATTTTTTCGCTGTATATAAAAATATATACCTAACTCTATTCAGTCGAAGAGCTAACTAATTATGATAAAAGAGACCTTTAGTCGGCGTGTTGTGAAATTTCCTGGTTCACAAATAAATTACGTAATGACTATTATAATTATTAATGGTGATATTTTGTAAAGCGTCCTCTATTGATAGAATCACTGCTATTGTGCCGGAATTGCCCATCAGATAAGCAAAATTTGTATCCGTTGAATGCCAGGATATCCGATCGGTAATCTCAAAGAATAATTTCTTTGGATATATGTAAATATTTTGGGGAAACTACTCATGAACGCAATTGTTATTAATATATAAACACATCATCTGGTAAAACAGTGCAGATTACAAAAAAATTATTAGGCAACAACCAAGCGAGTAATTACGAAACTAAACTCAGGCAGGCCGCGCCCAAATACTCTCGCCACACTACGGAAGTAATAGATTGAGGGCGCTCAACGTTACAAATGTTAAATAAAGAACAAATCAAAATTCACTTTTTTATTAAAAAATACCAAATATTAACATTTAGGCGTTCTATTTGTGATCTACAAATACACGACAGAATCATATTTAATATTCAAAAGAAAACGATTTAAATATGTCATGAAAATAATAAACAAAAAATAACAATGAGTGATGAAAGTAGGTAAGTATATATTATATTGATATTTATATATTAAATAGTGATTTAAAGACAACATTTACTATAAAGTGAATAAGAAATATTTTGTGTAATATCGACATGTACTATAGCTTCCCTCATCAGGATACGCACTATCTTCGATTCCGAAATATGTTTATATTTATATATTAAACTGTTGTATACACAATATATTTCTTATTAATTTTATTAATAATGACAACACAAAATTATTTTTAATTTATTGAAGAAAACATTTCCTATTAATTTTTTGTAATACATATTTGTTTATCTGTGGGAGGTTCTTTGAAAACATTTGTTCAAATGATTTTTTTATATTTCTTCCGCTTCTCATTTTTTACCTGACCGGTTTCAGCCTATCGCGGCCATCTTCAGACTGTTATATCTACGGTATATCTACAGTTTTTGGGTATCATGGGTGGTAAACTATGATTTATATAAATTTTTCAAAGCTGTCGTCAATGTTTTATTCCGTTTTGTGACTTGATTTGGTTTGTCACTTTAGCAGAGACAGCTTTTGATATATTATAATAATAATAAATGGATTATTTCTATAGCACCGTTTTCGTGGGAAAATCACCTCAAGGTCACATTACAAAATAATTTATCTAACCTATAACTTATCTCTTAGATTTATATGTAACAACTTACATCTAAGATTTATAACTAGTGATTTAGAAACTAAGACTTATAAATAGTGACTTACAACTAAAAATTAAAACTAGTGACAAACACATTAATGAACCAGTGGGTGTTATAAACAATATTTGAAACTGCCAACTATGGCTTAGAATTTGATATTTACAAGTAACATATTTACAAAAAAACTACATGAAATATTGATTTGCAGTGATAATATACACAACGGTGAGAAATAGCTAGGATGCAGGCGAGTTCTCTGGATATTGTATCAATATTACCGTCTGTATCTCTATTTTCTCCTTAAATTAAAAAAAAAAAACAAACAAACAAAGCAAAACAAAACAAAAACAATGGGACGTGCTTAAATGTGATACAAAATGTTAATATTTACAAAAATTAGTACATAACCTAATCTTGAGCAACACTGTGACGAGTTGGTGTATGATATATCATAGCTCTGTACACAGGTAACAAAGAAATACATATTTGTATACCTCTGATCAGTTTGAGGATTACATACATACATATATATTATATTCTGTATGTTAATGATTACGGTAATGCTAGACAGAGAAGTTTGTAAAGATAAACTTAAAACATGTTCTGAGTGCCAGAAGAGGAAGGACGTTTTTACCTATATTAATACTATGTATTTATTTTCATTGTTTGTTTTATAAGACGGGTGGAAAAAATGGATTTTGGTTTTCTGGATTTAAAGAAAAGAATGGATATTTTAAATGCAATGAAGTGAATGGTCGATCTTTACCCGCATTTAGATGATTCGTCGCTCAACATTAAACAGATTTCCATAAGTTGTTCTGCTCCCACTGACATTGTCTATTGAAAGGTATTAACAACAACACTTTGGCTTTCTCACGAGTAGCGAATTATTGGTTGGAATTCCTTGGTAATTTAGTTTGGATATGAATCATTAAATTAAAGATCAACATAGGAAAAATGTCTATTTGAAGAGTTTTTAGCAATGTATGAATGTTTTTACGAATTTATAATAGAATAGATGAGTTTTTAGTCTGGCTCTAAATTATGTCCGGTTGGTTAGACATCTCGATTCCATGGGGAGTTTATTCCAAGCCTTGATGCCGGATACTCCAAAAGCGCCTTCCTATAGCAGAGTGATCTAATAGTTGACTGTCTTAGACTAGTGTTTTCCGAAGCCCACGGTTCAGAGATATAGGGTGGGGCCATTTCGTTGATAGCTTTGAACACCATCCAGCACAACTTGTACTCGATCCCTTCCTTCAGACTGATTTAAGTTGTCTTAGGTCAAAATAACCCTGTGCTGACAGTTCTATTTATTTGACTTTTTAACTCAAGGTCTGAATTCAGATAAACGCCCACAAGTTTGACGGTTGTTTTCGCAATTGCGTCCCTGCCGAAAATAGCAATTGGTGAGTTATCTATCAAATGTCCAAAGCACTTCTCCATGGAAATAGGCTGTGTCTTATCGGCGTGGTACTGCATTCTTCTTCGTACTCTTTTTATATGAATTTATTGCACCTGGTTTATTCTCTTCTGGTTCATATTTAACATTAAATTATGTTATTTTGGCCATGATTACACAGCCTTAATTTTTGGGAGTAGATTCGAAGTGAACTGCTTTTGACAGTAATTTTATTAGGGATCTTGATGTTTACATATACACAACTCGATAAAAGAAGACGGATAAGTTATTGACAGTGTAGCGTCTTAAGTTGTACTGCTATTATCTCTGCGAAGTTTGTTATTCCGGTTACTACAGATTTGTGTTCTTGTGGTTGTTGTGAGACTAAGGACGGTAGAGGAGGTGGATGATATTGGCTTTTCATAGTAGCTTTCCTTCGTTCGAATTGTTTATCGATATTAATAGTTATTTCTTCTGCTGTTTCTTTGCACTGTACTGAGATGAGAGATATTTCTGTGGCTAATGGAGGTTGATTTGGGATTAGATATTGGTTATCTATAATACCTTCCATGCTTTCTGCAATAGGATATTTATCTTCGTTATTATGACTAATTTCTTCTATTGTTTCTTTGGATTGATCTGCGATAGGAGAAATTTGTGTGATTAATAAAGGTTGACGAGGAGAAATATTCGGGTTGTCAGTATATTCTCGCTTACCTTTTGTATGGGTTATTCTTTCTGAAGTTTCGTTCCATTGCAAGAGGGGAGATTTTGGTTCGAGTGTTTGGATATGAGCTAGACTTGCTTCAGAAGATGTGTTATTTTGTTCTTCCATTCTGAGTGGCTTGTCCTCTTTTGCCTTTCCTTCAAATACTTCGACAAGTGATTGTTGCGCGAGAAACGGTGGTGGAGGAGGAGGAGGACGTGATGGTCGTTTCTTCTTAGTGGCGGAAGTTTTTAGTTTATTTTTAGTTATACCTTCTTCTTTTCCTTTCGTTTGTACGGAAACGAACGGTGTTTGTATGGTCACGTTAGTAATTTGATTTTTCTTTTTTGTTTTAAGGAAGAGTTTTTCTTCCGTTTTTTCTAACAAAACTGAGGAACGCATGTCGCCTTCAAACTCTTCCAGTTTCTCAGAATTTTCGCTACTAATTTGAGCGATTGCCACATTTTCCATTACTGCATTGACAGTTGCTGCATTTGCTGTTCCTATTGTATTTGCTTTTTCTGCATCTCCTGTTACTGCATTTGTTATTTCTGCATCTGTTGTTTCTGCATTTGCTGTTCCGGTATTTGCTGTTGTTATATTCTCTATTTCCGTATTTCCTGTTTCTACCTTTGCTGTTTCTTCCGTTTTTGAATTTGCTGTTTCTTCATTTTCTGTTTCTGAATTTGTTATTGTAGCAATTGCTGTTTCTTTGTTTACTATTTCTGTTTTTGCTGTTTCTGCATTTGCTGTTTCCGTATTTGATGTTGCTATTTTTGGTGTTATGGCATTAACTGTTACTGTATTTGCTGTTACTTCCTTTGGTGTTGCTGCAATTGCTTCGACACCGGTAACCTGTACCTCGCCAATTTGTGCGAATAGTTTTTCATTGTTCGTGTCATTATGTACGTCTGCGCTACTAGTTTCGCCACTATCCGCATCGACTTTCGAATAGCCATATATATGTACAAAATCGATAGGGTTGCTCAAATCACTGCGTGTAAGGGGTTTGCGAATTATTTTATTTTTATTTTTATTTTTTTGGTGTCTTCTAGATACTTTAGGTTTAGAATGTTGTAAACCTTGATCACTATTCACAACTGATATCTTATCGGTGACGATCCCGGTGGTGACTTCAACCTCTAAATCTCTATCACTAAGCCTTAAATCGGGACTAGAATAGCCACCCGTGTGCTCGAAATTAATAGGTTTACCTATATCACTTTTTTTAAGCCTCTCACTTTTCTTTTTTATTCCAATGTTCTTTAACATGGTAACCTATTGATCAATTACGATGGCCGTAATAAACGGGTTTAACTTTGTACCTTTATAGCAGTTGATAAGAAAGTTATGAAACCAAGTGATAAGAACAACTGTCGACCGCACTTTAAAAATAATAATTAGTTACACTGTCTAGTATTATAATATCACTGCACTAGTTTTTTAATTATTATTTTTAGAACAAATTGTTTTTTTTTTCAACACATTTTTTTCTCGCTTTCATATGTATGTTTACAACTGGAAGTGGTATATGAGCTGCGTTATAACCTCTCTTTCTGTTACGTACGTTGGTTATGACAAAGAAAGAGATGTTACGATGAAGTTATCAGTGGTACCCCTTTCTGCCGATGATTTATCTTATCTCTCTTACGCGATAACGATTATTGCTTATCTATAATATTATTGTTTATTTGCTAGGAGAGTGATACATACATTTGAATGCTATCTGAAATTAATATAATCAACGTTTTAATTTCTACTGAACAATTAATTTCTTGATGTTTTACTTTGAAATTGTTTGAGTCATCGTTAACTTCATTATCATGTTAGGTGAATGTTAAGTCGGGTGAAAGTGACGATTTGGATATGTTATGACTGAGTTGTTGGAAACATTTTTAAACCAACCATAATATACATTATATAGTAATTAATTTGTCTTATTCTTAAATCTGATTCTAATGAAAGTATTGCAAAGCATTTAAAATATACTGTATAATATATTTTCGACGTATTAGGCCCGTTAGAAATCTTAGTCATGTTAGGTCTTGGGTAGAGCAAGCATTGAACCTGTCTTGAAGAGACCCACGTTGTAGGAGGGAGGAATTCCAGAGACCTGGGAGTCATTCCACGCTCGAGCTATTCCCGCTTCACGTTGTGCCATATCTGCCACCAAATGACAGTTCTCATAAAACGAAAATAAATAAATTACTTCTAATCCGTACTAGATATTTACTATACTTATTGATGACAAAAAAGATCATTAGGTTTAGTGGAGTATTTTGACCTCAAATCCAAATTTAAGTTTTGTATGAAGCCGTTCCTCTTAACTATCAATCAATTAAAATAAAAGCCCGTTCCAAAATATGTTCACAATTGAAAATGAACACTCCCTTCCCAGTCCTCTACCTGGCCCATGCTCTGGTCTCCGCCAGCCCTTTCCTGACAATCTATAACGCACGTGTAGCATATTTTAGTATGATACTGCCCTGAAGATGCAACGGTTGTAGTGAAACCCAATCGCCATTAAGTATGTAAATAAAAGTGATGAACAAAGTAGCTGTTTTTTTTTTAAATTTACTTTTCCACGACGGGATTCAAACCCGCGAAAGTGCTTGTTTTCATTTTAAAAGTAACCTCTTACTTTTTAGCTTTGTATGTGTTATGTGGGTTAGGTTTTCATGATTTAACGATTGGTAAGCTTCACTAACGTCAAAATTGATAGACTTGCTCTAGTACGATTTCGACGGCTGGAGGCAAAGGTCACGTGACACCCATTTTGGCACCAGTTTTATTCTCTGCCGCCACGTTTATTACGCGTTATTCTGACTGCGTTAAGTAAACTAAAAAGCATTTATAAAAAGAGTCAAACAAAATACTCTTACAAAATATTCGGTTTTTGTAAACAAGTTGAACCTTTTTACTTAGATCCTGTTTTACTGAAATTTGCGGCACGCTTAGCTTACATTTTAGTTTCATCCCATTTCGTGTTAGGACATCCCTATTAATTATTTGCTCGGTGGTAAGCTTAGATAACGTATAAATATGTTTCATTGAAACAACGAAGATCCAAACAAACTTCAAAATCGTCCAATACCTGGAACAGAGCAAGCTTTCCAACATTAAAATTCCAGATTCGTTTAAATCCCACATTTTCGTTATTCGATTTTCCTGCAACTCGTTGGGGACGCCGTATCCAAACAAGTTGCTAGTTGCGACTTGCGCACTGGGCCGTTAAATCAACCCGACTGCTTCTACATTTCGCCTCTTTCCGCCCTGACCACCCCACAAAATAATAATATAGCATTATATCCAGAGAATAAATACCTTTCTGTAATAATATCACAAAAACACTTATATTTTCTTTATAAAACGTTAAATTATTTATAAAATTCTAAATTTCTTTTCGAAATATGTAAAGAATTAATTTATTGAAATTACAATACATTAAGTTAGGTTATTTGAATTCTAGAAGTGCCTATTAGATATTAAGCAAGTTTGCATTTCAAGCTTTGTCAAATTATTTTTAAAAAAATCAATTAAAAAAATAAAATACATTTATTTATAATCAAATTATTGGACCATGTAAACCCAATTGTAATATTTAATCATTGAAGATAATATTGAGTCGGTACATGTCAGAAGTCAGAATAATAGAAGAGAATGTATGAGACGATGTATGAATGTAAATGAGGCGAGAAGTGTATGCCATGTTCGAGTTGTTTGGCAGTCCGTCCTCTCTGCCTACCCCTGTGAAACGGCGTGACGGTTAGTTAGTTAGTTAGTTAAGATAATATTAACAAATTTCAAATGAAATACGGATCAAGACAGAAAATAAAAGTGACGGTCGCATGTGGGAATCGATCCCAGGCATCCTGTCTTACTGGGACTAGCACTGTAGCCATTGAGTTTTTTTTATTTTACTTGTATTATTTTCTTTATTACACTATCCTGCTGCCACCGCTCTTACTGTGGTCTAATCCTACCTTAACGAACTGAAACCGGGCAAGCGGCGGCAGTGGTTTGCGGTCGTACAATTCCTACGTTCGTTCCTGCTCATGGGCATTGGGAGAATCAAAGAATTACTTCGAACTTATTTACTAATATGATTGTGTTAGTTACAGAGACATCTACTAGAGAATTCTTTGCTAGAAATAATAATTATAATAACATAGCATTTATAAAGCGCATTTTTTTTATTTCGGTGGAAGTGCTCTTTACCGTAATAATCTTTAAAATAATTATTTACTAACCCCATTCAGTTCTCTATATATTCTATTCACATACATATGCTATTCATATGGTCTATCCTAATATTCTATCCATATACATATTCTATTTTCTATTTATATGTTTTATTCACATATTTTATTTATATACTCTACTCATATACATTTTTTTTATTTCGGTGCAAGTGCTCTTTACCATAATGATCTTTAAAATAATGATTTACTAACCCCATTCAGTTCTCTATATATTCTATTCACATGCATATTCTATTCATTTTCTATCCTCATATTCTATCCATATACATATTCTATTTTCTATTTATATGTTCTATTCATATATTTTATTTATATACTCTATTCATATACATTTTTTATTTGCATATTCTTAACATAGTATTCATATTCTTTCATATTCTTAACATTACTCCTACAGTGCTACTAAGATATTCATCAGATAAAATTACAACATATTATACGGTATATACAAAGCTATAGGAAGAGACCAAATTAACAATAAGAATGTATAGGACAAAAATAACACCATTTAAATATATAAGGGGGGAGTCTGTTTGTATTCAGCAAAAAGAAAATTCTGAATATACGAGGTTTGTTCAAAAGAAAAGGTGAATTTCGAATTTTTGCGGGCTGTGTACATTCGATTATCGAAAAAAAAATATCTTATGTTGGTACACATATTTTTATCATATGTTAGCATTATCAGCCATTTTGGATTAGTGGTTTGTTTTTGACAACTGGAAAGGTTAGTCACGTTTTTGTGTGTTCTTCGATTTTTTACTTTTGAAAAAAATGGATCAAAGAATATTTATTAAATTTTGCGTATTTATAATATTTAAATTTTGCTCGAAGATAAAAATGCTATTTTTTACAGTTACTCTACGTAGGCCTATGATAGGGAGGAATTAACCTGGGTCTTGGAGAGACACATTTTGTAAGATGAAGGAAACGCACAGCCGAGCTTTTGAACACAAGAACGAGTCGTAGAAGCTATCCCTTGACAAATGGCACATGAGAAATAAAAATAACCGTATGCTATTACGAAAATGCAGGGAGCTCTATTTACGACCTTTGACCGTAACTATGGGATTCACAGTTTTGCAAAAACTGCGCTTCTATCCCAGTTTTAATTCAATCACCCTAAATAGAAAATGTTTCAATTCTTATTCATATTACCTCAACACCTTCGAATATCTTGACTGAATTGGGCAAATATTCGCATCGCCCTTCAGATGATTTTTCACAAAATGGCGCTCTAAAAATTATCTTTACCCTGTAGGTAAACTGCGCTTTATAAATATACTTTTTTAAACATTAAATCTACAGAAGAGGAAAATAAGTTCCCAATGTCATCTTTGGGGATACTGTGTGGAGGGTCTTGTTAAGGAACGGAAGGAGAGGAAGTTCTGTTATTATTATTATCCGATTTTCATTATTACTATTATTGTTAAGATACTCATGTGTTAGGGTTATGTAAGCAGAATTCCATTTGCCAAAAATTTGCTAATTACGTTGTAAAAAAAAATGAGCGTATTCTATTAATTTTTTTTTTCATTAGAATATTATAAACGCATGGAAAAAACAAGTTTTAAAAAAATGTTGCTTTATAGCTCTACCATTATTTGTTTTATTATTTTCTTTCTTACATAATACTTTACAAAATAAATAAAAGAAAAATAGTTTTTGCGCTTACCTCAAACATTTCTAAACTCCGCTTAGCGAATTGCTTAACTTAAAACCAGCGATTGTTATGCCTAGTATCTGTATTGGTGGTGACATGAGCCATTCGCAACTAGCAAATACATTAATTAATTTTGCAGGCATAAGGGAAACAACAAAGCGTAGATTTTAAATCAATTGAAATTCCCTTCAAATATTCGGACTTTTCGATGAATGTTAAACAATTTTTTTAACTTTTTTTGCATTGGAATGGCTGATGCGTACTGTCTGGATGAACCTCGTCACATATAGTTTTCGTTTTTAATTTTTGAATCACATTTGTTAAATACGCCATCTCATATTTTTTTCCCTTGTCATATGGTCCCATCGCCCCGATGAGGCGCCTCCAGGTGTCCCTCCTGTCCTGCGATACTTTGGAACTCTCCTCGCACATCCGCTGGTGTTGCTTCTACCAACAAATAAAATATTTCATTTAATTCGCTTTTTAATATTAATGGTGTTAGAATGATCCTGAGATAATTTTCACCTCCTAACATTTTTAAAGTCGTTAAAATAAGCGTGCATAATTTATAACATTTTTTTAATAAAAACTTATCAAAATAAAGTAAGAAAAACGGTTCATTATTTCCATTTGATAATCCACGAACTGTTGTAAATCATTTAAAATTATTTAACATTTCTTCCTTTCGTTTAAACCAGGTAACGGTACGAAAGCTCGCCCTGGGCGAAACCCCTTTCAGAAGCCTTATTGTACGCTGACCAAAAGCCGAAAAACCGAGCAGAAATTCGACCAACTTTCCTGACGGCTTTTGTTTCCCCCCGTCCAAGTTCCCAGTATTTTGTTTCGGGCAACTTTGCTTTGCTCCGGTCTGTGGCTCCGTTCTTTTCAGTCTGATTTCGTTTAATTTCCTTTGGTCTTGTGTTTGCCGTGTTGTTTGGGCTTTTCTGCAGTGCCGCCACTTTCCTGGAAAAATCTCGGGTTTATTCCGAACTGTTTCAGTCTGTTAAATACGTTTTACTTACTTGGGACAGTATGTAAATGTTGACTCTGATTCTTTTTTTTATTTTAAAGAAATCAAACATAACGCGGTAGTAAAATAGTATAGTTATATTATTTTTTCACCCACTGTTCTATTACATAATACAATGAAAATTACTGCGTCTATTAATTATTGCAAAAACAATCCCAATGGAGTATTATGTACCTAATGAAAACATAAGATGCTAGTAGTTGCAACACTGTTTTATTCTTTTATTGTACAATATAATCATTTTTTATTTAGTACAGAATACATATTTGATAAATAAAATGCGTTGACTGTCCGACTAGGAAGAATTTCCCATTTTAGGACAGTCAAATTTAAATGCTCATGCAAGCATTAGAAGTTGATACCAACGTGGGTTTCATCACTGATATGATACCAATATTGGAATTATATTATACAATAAGAATAAAGGACAAATAAGCAAAATAAAATGAGTATAAAAAAGGGATCATAATAATAATTTGGATAATTGTATACCGTCGTCTTTGCGAAAAATTCCCTCAAGGACACTTTATATGAATATAATATTACGATGTGTGTGTACCCGACCTCGCTTCGGAATATTTATTATTTTTAGAATTTAGTCACGAAGTTGTGAATTCTTTCTTGTTTTTTGGGTGCCACAATTTATTTGACAGCAAAAGTAATGCCTTGTGATGATTTTCCCACGAAAAAGGCGCTATAGAAGTAATCCAATTATTATTATTACCATCTATAAACAAAGAAACATTAATTTGAAAATTTTATTTTATTAAAAATAATAATTTTTCAAAATATATCTAAATAATAAAGTTCTTAAGTAGGTACCTACTTATGTATCCCATTGTGAAAATATTCTACCCAAACAAATCTTCTTTTGAATATGTAATATTTGGCTAACCAGAGTGGAATATCTATGGCTAACCTCAATACAACATGGCGGGTTCAATGTTTTTCATACTAATTTTAAAACGTTATAGCAATAGTTTTACACATTGGATATCATTCAAACTTCTCTATAAACCTTCCCGTCACTAATATTTTCAGCTAAAACCGTTCGAGTAATTTCGAGAAAATCGAGGGCAGACAAACAGACAAATATTAATTTTTGTATGTAAAGATTTTATTTTTTTCTAAAGCTCTGTCCTACTTATTAACTATGGATAATCTATTAGAACAACTTATAACTTAAGGCTAACAGATTACATCTATCAGTTCATCGGTTAATAACATACGATTTATAATATGTACGAGTACAGGCAGATAATATGCAGCACCATACTTACCTGGCAGGTCTCTTCAGACTAACACAGTTCAATAGATAATTGTATATACAGTTTTCCACGCAGAGGACACAATATCGGAAACACTGCGCATTGCATTTTATTAGAGGTGTTGTTTACCTATTATAATTATTAAGGTTCTTTTTTGTTCGTTTGGAAAGGAAAGGCAAATTTTTTAATCGTCACTTCAGTACGGGATTTTTTTTTATTTAAAAGAAAGACAAACATTCCTCCATTACGAATTTCCTTATAATATTTGAAAATCTCCTACTATCATCACAGTAAGCGTAAGATGTTGCTTGTGTCGTGATGGAGGACTTACCAGCCGAGGAATTGAACTCACGGCGTCTGGTGGGACACAGACTCGATGCGACCTCAGCCACTGACCATCAAATTTAAACAACATATTTTTATAACCCTTAAATGGAAACTTTACGGAATAAAAACCATAAAAAAACAATAATTTACTCAAAAATTAATGAAGGCATTGGTAATAAAAAGGAAAACAATTAAAGTATTTCATTAAAAGTAGCATATGTAAATAGTATACCTAAATAGATCGTCTCTAAGTGGCTTCACCACAATCTGATTGTATCTTAGGAAGGCGAAACAACTGTCACGCGTAATAATAATGACCCAGTAAAACTTCTTTTATTAATAAATCGTTTTTTAAACTAAATGATAACATAATTTCTTCAAAAGATTGGTATTAATTTTTGGCGTCATTATTAATAAATAAACCAAAAATACCTTGTGATTTTTTTATGTTTATCATTTGTCTATACTTGACATTATTATTTTTTAGTATTCTATACGTCCTGATGAGGAAAGCTTCGCTTTAGAAACATGTTAATATCTACATATTAAAATAGTGGTGTTTACAAAGTAGTTCTAATTCATTTATAAATATCAATAGCTACTGTTAATTTTCTTATTTACTTTAATTTAAAATGCCGTTCTACAAATTAAACTCGAACAGAATAAATAATTAAATTGTTACGATATTTCTATATTTATGGTATGTTTTAAGTACCCTTGAAATGCTTTCATTCCTTCTTAAGCAATTTTTTCAGAATATAACATTTCTTAAAATGGTTTATGCTTTAGTACCGAATACAGCTTTTTTCATCTCCTTCATTTTTTCCTTTCCTCCCACTTAACTTCCTCCTTCCAACTTGCCCCTAAATGAAACATGACATAGTCTTACTGGCTCTAACAGCGAGTAGTTTGTGTTGTATTCACAGAAAAATGAACAAAATATCACATTATATATTTTTTATAAATATTGATATCATCAAAATGTTAATACCTATTTATTTATTTGTTTACGCTTTATAAAGAACAAATACGTATTATTAATTATACATAATACATATTTTTTTATCGGTGGATTTATTGCCTGGTGGCAATTTCTGCCAGCTAACCCTTAAGCGGGATGATAAATGTGGTAGAATAATAATTATTGCAGCGTTCCCTACATAGTGTGACTTTTCACACGCAATGTGTGAAAACCAGTTAAACAAATTTCTACAATAATATTTCTAAATAATTTAAATTAATGTCTCGGTAGGAAATGGAGGGAAGGAATTGCTGGTGGAAAGAAGAAAATAAATTCATCTTTACTTTTGATAGAGCAGAGGGAGCATTCCGTACATCGGCGGTCAGTTCGTTCCAGAAACGTGATACTTGTACTGAAAATGAATAAGAGAATGAAGTAGCTCGGTGTATGGGTATCGCAAGGGTTCTCTCATCACTTGAGCGAAGAGAGGGCCCATGTTCGTATAAAAAATGAAAAATGTTTTTATGATAATTAAGTGGATTAACAGTGTTTAGCATGTTGTAAATAAGGGATAAATGTATGCATTTTATGATAATTAAGTGGATTAACAGTGTTTAGCATGTTGTAAATAAGGGATAAGTGTATGTATTTTATGATAATTAAGTGGATTAACAGTGTTTAGCATGTTGTAAATAAGGGATAAATGTATGCATTTTATGATAATTAAGTGGATTAACAGTGTTTAGCATGTTGTAAATAAGGGATAAGTGTATGTATTTTATGATAATTAAGTGGATTAACAGTGTTTAGCATGTTGTAAATAAGGGATAAGTGTGTGTATTTTGCGTCATTTTTTTATGGGAAACCAGTAATGTCGTTTTCGATTTTCAGAGATATGTTTATATTTGCAAATCACTCATCAAATTCGTTTTTTTTAAGCATAAATAATACAATCTTTACCTTTATTAAGTAATTTCTTTCATCCATGTTCCAAGCCACTGTATCCTACTGTGTCTCTTATCCATTACATAGATCTGTCATTTAATAATATTTAAGTTTGTTTGCTAATAGGTACTAACAGTATCGCCACAACTCTGTATCATACTGTCTCCACAACCTCCCGATAGAACTTTAGCCTCCACCCCTATAATCGTTACCAGCAAATTAACTCGGAGCTTATTGGCTTAAATCGAGCGTTCATTTCCATATCCGTTTCTTGCGGCCATTTTGTAATGCAACTTCACATCCGTTTTCAGAACGCCCTTCCACTTCCGGTGGGAACTAAATAAATGTAATTATTTTATCTAATATATGTATTAAGCAGTTCCGGAAATTCTGATTTTTGGAATTTTTTAAAATTGGATATCCAGATTAAAACCGAACATTTTATAAATGTACAAAACTATGGATAGCAAATTACATAGCGACACTAGCCGGTTCTTCTAGGAGAGAAATATTCATGTCTCACGTGGTCAACGACATTGTTTGTGTTCGATTTCTTGTGTTCAATTTCCTCTAATCCACAGTTTTTAATGATGTGAACTTTAAAAAATGTTTGTTTAATATTTTCACCTAATTTTTAAAAAGAACACAGATTTTGTTTCCATAAAAATATATTTCTAATTCCACATTTTCTTAATTTTTATTATTTTTAAGTAATACTATATATCTCGGAGTAATATTTTTTTGTATTTATTATTTTCATGTATTGCGTGCATGACAATTCTACATACGTATGAATTAGCACACTTTTTAACAGTAATACCAAATAATTAAAAGTACGAAAAAAAACTAGAATTAAAAAAGGTTAATAAGGTTAGATTAAATTAGGTTTCGGGTTAGTTTTTTTTTTCGTACTTTCTAATGACTTTATATCAATTTTAAAAAGTGTGCCGATTCATACGTGTATTGAATTATTCGGTCACCTGTATACTAATTTCTTCAAAAGATGCGTAATCTCTTTGTGAAGTCATAATTCATAAATTAATAACAACTAGGTTTTGCCTATTGCAGTCCTGCAATTGGTTTGTATTGCGAAGTCAACCGCGACTGACTGCTTTGTAGGGAGGTGCGCACCCGATTTGACCCATCCTAAGCCCATATTAAGGTGTTTTTTGCCATGCAAATGCGTTCCAGGTCCAATTTTGACTGTGAATCAACCTTATTGTGTTCGGAATCAAAGGGTCTTAAGGTCGATTTTTGCTCGCAGGTACCTTGTCTGAATCTCCGGCCAGACCGTATTACTCTTTATTGTGTAGGGAATCAAGGGGTGTAAGGGTGATTTTTCCCTGCATACCCCGCACTGAATTTCAAAGGTTACCGTATTACCATTAATAAATTACATTGTTTAAACCACTATTTTTTTAATATTTAAATATATACATATTTCACATCGGGATAATTTATTTTATTCACATTGCTTTTGTATAAAACGTAATAATTTGTAATTCGCGTTGTTTTAGAATTAATGTATTCATTATGAATGTAATAATATTGCTGATAACATTGGTAACAAAAGCCTGTTGCATTAAGTAAGCGTTGTTCCAAACTCCACGATGGTATTACGTTAAATAGCACAATAATTTTTGATTAAACGTGGATATGGATGTGAATTGTGACCGCGTTAATCCCTTTGCGATAGGTGAAATTCCAATAGTAGATGTTATTATTACTTGGAACAAATATTATTGGCGATTTTATGGTTACATTATTAGTTAATAACAATCAATTAATACCCAAATCCGTAACCTCTACCGTTACTTACGATATGTATTTATGTACGAGTGAGTATATGCTTCGTTTTTTTTCTAATTTAGTCGTTAGAACACAAAAAGCCATCATGAAAAGTATATTTTCTTATTTTCATCGTGTCAATAAAACAATACTGCTTTACATTCATAAATACAAAAAAACAACAAATAACAACAAACACACATATTAGATACACTAGATCTCAGAGTCAAAAACACATTCAACGAGCAACCAGAAATACAACATTTGCACAAAAAAGCTTCTTACACTATGTTACGAAATTCTATAATAAGATCCCACTATCCTTCACAAACACAACAACAATAATGCATTTAAAACTCAAATAAAACGCTAGATACGTTACATAGAGAGATCTGAAATAGAAAAGATATTAACACCAAATACAGACTGACAAAGAAACTACTCAACTCCACTTAAAACTCCACAAACTACAATTCATTCAACAATTTTATTAAATTCAAATAATTTTTATTTTATATTATGTAAATTAAATCTTCAGCACGGGAAATCCCAGTGAGGATATCATTATTTTTGACTTGTTATAGAAAAAAGACATAAAACATTTATTATTGTTATAAACTAACTAACTATCACGCCATTTTCTCGTAAGGGTGGGTCGAGGGGATGAACCGCCACATAACTCTGTCGGCACACGCTCCTTGCTTCATGCACATTCATACATTGTCACATAAAAACTACTCTGCTATTCTATTGTTAAACTCTAGACATGGGCGGTCTCAAGTATATAGAAAATGCTTCAATAGGTTTTCGAACTGATGTGCTGTGGTACATTGAATGTTTAATAAAATCGATGTCAGTGAGGATGATTTGCATCACTGAGACATCCCGCCCTCCCAGTTCTAGTATTACAGATTACAACCCTCTCCATTTAATGACATTATTACGGGGAACAGATTCAGAATCATCTCGATTTCCTTCGACATTCGTCTACCCCATCGTATTCCTTAATTATTGAAATAATTCACAAAAGGAGTTTTATTCCAGACACGTCCGCGTCGGCTCTTTGGTCTTTTGCCATCTCTCATAGTGCAGGGTGCAAGGAAATACGAAGTAATTTCTTTCTTTCGAGAAAAGAATTTGGGTAAAGTTCAACATTTCCGAACTGTTCCGGCGTTATAATAATTCATTTTTATGCCTACGTTTATATTGTAAATGTGTAGTTGTTTGAATTCGCTTCGGCGTTTTGGTTTGAAAAACATATGGTCTTGTCTTATTTTTTGTTTTCAGTTAGATGAAAAATATGTATTTAATCAAAAAAAATATAGAAATGTCATTGAGGTCTTAAAAATAGTTGCTTTGACTTTTCAATTTTGGTCAGAAACTCTGTGAAATTTACTGTTTTATGGGTTTTTCTGCTTCAGGCAAATAGATTTCTCCTTTGAAGATATTATATTTTTCCTGAAGTTTGGCTGTATCAAAATTTTAGCTGCATCGATTTTAGAACAGGAAATTGTTTCCACTTTTATTACACTAGAAAATGCCAATGTATATTTATATTTTTAGAATAGAAAACAGTATGGGATTTCTCATTTAAAAAAACATTATGCGATGAAATCAGAATTTGAATCTGTTTTTGAATTGAAATATTTATGATGAAATTTCGAAAATCTCTATTATATAAAAATGAATGTTTGTGTGTCTGTCCTCGATTTTCTCGAAAATTACTGGACCGGTTTTGCTGAAAATAACACGGTTTGTTCATATTAGTGCCGAAAACGTTTAAAATTGAGTTTTAATGAAATCCAATATTTAAAACTGTTGCTATAACGTTTTAAAATTAGTATGAAAAACTTTGGACCCGCCATGTTGTTTTGGGGTTAGCCCATAGATATACCACTCTTGTTAGCCACAGATCACATTTTCAAAAGAAGATGGTTGGTTTGAGTGGAATATTTTCAAAATGAAAAACACAAGTATGTACCTACTTAAGAACTTTATTATTTAAATATATTTAAAACAAATAAGTGTTTCGAACGGAATAAAATTTTCAAATGAATGTTTATTTGTTTAGAGACAGTAATAATAATAATAATCGGATGATTTTTATCGCGCCGTTTTTTGTGAAAAATTCCTCAAGGGCGCTGTACAAATATTACTTCCTATTATGTATTCTACGAATTTGTTTTTTTTTTACATTTATTTTCTCTTTTTGGACAGGCTATCATTACACATTATTTATAGACCATATAAAGAGATGCAGTTAAATTATCAAAATTAAATACGGCTTGGTCTAAGTATTCGTACATGTTAAATTGATAAAAAAGAAGCAACTGTATTTATTCCTTACGATATATTTATTGCAAAACGCTAACACAAATAGTCATCAAAAGGCATTACTTTCGCTCTAAAAGCAATTATGGCACCGAAACGACAATCAAGAATTCATAATTTTATTTCAAAACCAGAATTCCTAGCATGGCCGGGTACGCATCAGCTAGTCTTATATAAAAACAAATTTTCTGTTTCAGGTACTTTTGAGTATTTATTGATTGCAAAGCAATACCCAGTAATATCGGACTTATCTCTTGCTTATCTGTCAGTTGGGTATATTATTTTATTCTTATCTAATTCAGACCTCCAAACAACATTATATAGTCTATATTCTACTTATATGACTCCACTACGTAGAACCTAGACCAGGGGTCGGTAACCTTTTTAGTCGGAAGATTCCAAAATTACAATTTAAATTATTTCAAAGTTTTTAAAGAGCAACAATTTTTTTTCTTGCCAACAATAAATAGCATTGCGTATGGAACTAAAGAGCCGCAGCTACACATCCAAAGAGCCGCATGTGGCTCGCGAGCCGCAGGTTGCCGACCCCTGACCTAGGCCATACAGTCCATCCCTATACCGTAACCCCCCAAGACGGTTTAACCCCCGAACCAACGAAGAGCTTAACTATTAATCAAATTATACTCTAAAGAAGGATCGTGCGATAAGGATAGTAATGTATTAAAACCCGCAGTCTATCCTTGAGCTTTTTAAAAAACCTTTTTTACAGCATTTTTAAGGCTTTTTGCGCCTTCACTAGAACCTCTTTAAGCGGACGTGGGCGAGCTCTTTTCTCCTTTGTCTCAATTTCGAGCATAATTTGCATCTAATGAGAAATTAAACTTTTTTTTTAAATTTTCGATCCGGTTCAGACTTCTCAAATTTTTATTTATTTAATGCGAACCAATTTTCTTTCCGTTGTTTTCTTTTTTTATTTGTATAGAAATAAAAACATGTAGAAATATATATACACATATATATATTTTTTAATTTAATGTAAATCAAATTTAATAATGTTGTTATTAAGTCCTGCAAGCATTTTTAGTTTTTTTTATATTGTGACAGCTGTTTCGGCGTTCAAGGCCATCTTCAAACTGCGATTAATCCACATTGTGAAGACGTATTTATATCATTTATGTGAAAACCTCACAGAATTCATAATTTTAATTGTTTTCTAAATAAATCGGTTTTACCGATAATTTTTTAATTTTTTTATATGAATACCGCACAAGAGTCCCAACTGCTCCCAACCGTCTGGAGCCAGTGAGACTATGGCATCCCCAATTGGGGAATGTTGTGAGGCTGAAGGTATTGGGGAGGGGAAGGAGAAGGGAAGAGGAAGGTGGGGAAATACCTGGCTATTCAGATCTGGTCACCAAACACGGCTAAAAGCCATTTCAAGCAACGTTTCAATTCTGAATGGTGGTCTTTCAGCAGGGCGATACTGAGAGTATCTTCCACTCTGGGATAATAAATAATTATTTAAGAAAAACCCGTCCAAATTAGAATGGGGTGGAGGGACAAAGTTACTCAATGACCAGAATGTTGACATTTTCATCTCCACTCTTGTTCTAAATTCGATTTATTGAAGAGGAAAGGTTGCGGGAACTGTTTCATACAAATTTTGATTTAAATTTAAGACCGGAGTACCTACCCAGTACCTGCCAAATTAAAAGAACAATTTTTAATCGAATGGTACATTTAGTTATTCACTGCATCTATTTTAGTTTTAAACTATAAAATATAGGCCGTTAAAAAATTCGATTTTTCGTGATTTTAGATAAAACTTTGACAATTGTGAGTAAATGGTAATTATGAGATTGCTTTTATCTATTTCCTTTGTAAATATGTTTATATAAACAGTAAAAATTAAGTAGTGTTAAAAACCGATTTTAAAGAACTATTAATTACAAACGATGATTTTTCGTAAGAACATAAAATCGTTGTTATAATTTAAAACCCTGACCCTAAAATACCATTTTAACATTTTTTATATTATCGTATTAATAGAGTAGGTAGGGAAAAACACTTTTTTGATAATTATTATTAATAATTGCCAAAGTTTAAAACCATGGAAATTTTAATTACTTAATGGCGTTTATTGTTTTATTTAAAACAAAACAAATTTAATTTACAAATTTACCTTTGGTTTACCTGATGATTCAATATTGGGAACCAAATGACGGTCCTCATAAAACTGATTATATCTCCCTTTCTCTTAAGGTCAGACATGTGTTTTAGAAAGAGATAACACCAGATCTCACTTTACATCATATTACGATAGTAGACTTTGGGTTAAAAAGATCATGCAGTTTGGTTGGGTGTTTTGGCATCAACTCCAAAAAACAAGTTTTGTGTGAAACAGGGCCATGTACCAGCAATTTTTTTTTTCAGAAATTGCGGACCATTTTTACATTGAACAGTCTGCCATAGTGAACGCAAATCGGAAACGAATAGATAAGACACAGCAATTTTTTTTCTCCTTGATAAGGTTATTAATAATAGAAGATAAGCAATCAGGATTAGATGGCTACTCTAAAAATCAATTGATAATTTTGAGCATTTTTCGAAAATACGAGTATGTCTTTTCTAATCTTCTCCATCGTCGGCTTTAGAATTCGAAACTGTTTTCTCCAAATCAAGCATTGCTGATATGTGGGTACCACTAGTAACCGGATAAAATTAAATAGTTATAAAACAGAAAATAATAGAAAAGAATAGATTTGGTTAGCTATGTTAGGTTATGTTTGTTTGCTATGTTTCATCACATCTGGTATGTACATGTTGGTACCCAATTCGTAGAAACGTAAATGTAACAATATTGTTCTCTTAATATATAATCTATGTGCAATTTTTATTTTATTTTTTTAAAAATTATTAACCTCAACACAAGCTTGTCCTAGTGAGGTTAAAAATTCTGACGTTCAAAAAAATACAATGTAAAGAAACAATAAATACTTTTCCTCTAAGTAGACTAAACCAAAGTATTCACATTATAAGTAGGTTGCTACCTCCATAGGAAATCCTAAAACCTGCTAAGTTGATCCCTTAAAATTGATTGCTTGTAGCAAGCACTAATTTTGTGGTAAAGTGTTCTGATCTCAGCACCGAGCTAGCTGGTTGTTATTTCTATGAACTTACCACCCCCTATCCGAACGGTCTCTAATTTCTAGGCTAACTAGCTCTGGTTGCAGTTATAGAACTTCGATTTATATAACTCGAAGAGCTCACCTTTCAAATGTTATTAAGCCAGGTTGGGTTTGGATTAAAGTTCGGCAAAACAAAGTGTTAATGTAGTCTTATTTTTTACCGACTGGGTGAAGCTTTCTTCTTTTTCCCTCCAGTTATGAAAGCAGCGCTATTGCCTTATGGCGGGATAAAGGCGAAATAAAAATTAATGAAGTTTTCCTTTTTACCTACATTTTTCTGAAACATGCATTCTCCAAATTTGCATATAGGATTGTAAAGATGTATGTTTTTGTTATTTATATTTAATGATTTAATGACAACCTTACCTATCATTTAACGTACTGCCGTGGTAAGTAAAAATACAGTAATCCATGGGAATCATTCTCCGGAACGAAGGGTCGAGTTTTGTTTAACTTTTTAATACAAGTAGGAATTAGAATTAGCATAATAGGGGGAAAAGATACTAAAAATAATTAATTGTCTAAAAAACACATCTTCTGCTGGAGTAGATGGGATTACAACCAAAATTTTGAAAACGCTGTCTACGGAAATCGCATTGCCTCTAACACATGTAATAAATCTTAATATTACTCAGGGACACTTCCCCTCAAACCTGAAACAAGGTATTGTTATTCCTAAACATAAAACTGGGAACAAGACAGATAAACAATAACAGACCAATAACTCTACTGACCAGTCTGTCTAAAGTATCTGAAAAAGTTATCAGTGCGCAGTTGGTTAAATTTCTTGTGAGTTCTAAACTGTTCCCAGAAAATCGATACGGATTTCAAGAAAATAAGAGTACCTCAGATGCTATTGCCGCTGTCACAAATTTCATTGTTAAAAACTCGACAACAGCAAAAAATATATTTCAATATTCTTAGACCTTTATAAAACCTTTGATACAATATCACACAGTAAATTAATAAAAAAAATCGGTATTATGGGCAACGTTTATTGCCGCTGTCACAAATTTCATTGTTAAAAACTCGACAACAGCAAAAAATATATTTCAATATTCTTAGACCTTTATAAAACCTTTGATACAATATCACACAGTAAATTTTAAAAAAAAATCGGTATTACGGGCAACGAACTTAACTTTTTTAAAAGCTACCTAAAAGGACACCAGCAAAAAGTGAAAATAAATAACATTACAATAACAAGGAAGCATAGTAGGACCGACTTTGTTATTGTTATATATTAACGATTTATGCATCTCAATATTCAGGGGAAAATTGTTACCTTTGCTGATGACACTGTCTAACTTTTTGAAGCTGACACTTGGCTAGATGTTTTCAAGAAAGCTGAAATGGATATAAGAATAGTTCAAATATGTTTGGATCTAAATACGCTCACACTGAACACCGAGAAAACTAAATATGTCACATCAAACATAAATATTACAGGTCAACCACGTGATGATTTCTATTTTAAAATACACACTAGTATGAATCCCAATGAATACTGTCAGTGCCCACTAATCAGATGAGGTACCTCGGCCTCACCATTGATCTCAAATGGAATCTTCATACCCAAATCATCGCAAATAAAATCAGAAAAACTATGAACTTTTTCATGACCATACCAAACTTTCTCGACTTACAACACTTGAAAATGATTTATTTTCCGGTCTGTCAATATATTATTGAGTATGGTATTATAGCGTGGAGAGGTGGTACTTCATCTGGCTAGACCCAATCATAAAGACACAGAAAACGATTATAAAAATAATCCTTAAGCTACCTCTAATTACAGACTCTAACTCAATCTTTAATATAATGAGAGTATTTGACGTTAAGCAGATTTACGCTAAAACAATCCTCACTCATCTTTATTCAAACAAACGTAAATACTATTAAAAAATACTAAACAGTCGTATTACTAGAAATACCAACAAAGATTTACTCCATATTCCTGTACCTTATGCTACTTTTGAGCAACGGAATTTTAGGTACTTTGCGATAAAAAATTTTAACATTCTACCGGTTAGCATCAAAAAATCTGATTCACCTTAAAAATTAAAACACAATTTAAAAAATTAGATTAAAAATAATGATAGGGCATTTACCGGTGCACTCACCCAAATTCGAAATTATTGATTTAACCATTTACGGAGCATATTCTTAATATAAGTGTATTTTCATAGGTATTATAAAATTATAAAATAATTTGCTAAATTACTACCTCAACACAGCTAGTCTAGTGAGGCGGGTTATGTGAAACTTCAACTTATAACTATTTCGCTCCGAATAGTCATAGAAATCGCTAAAACCGGCAAAAAATTTCAGATATGTTGTGATTCCATGTATGATTGTGATTTCAGATATGTTGTGATTACCATAAAATATAAACATCAATCCTCTTTCACGCAGTCTACCCAGCTTCTCATTGGTCTGCCCATGGGTCGCTTCCACATTAACTTGATCATAATTTTCGTCATACTATCTTATTATACTAGGTCACTATATCATTTGACAATATTTCTACATGTCTAGCCAGTCTTTGGGGCCTACAGAAACTTTCGACAAACGAAGAATGCACATGGCCCTTCGTATCCTGCGCAGCTTTGCCGAAACTGTTCGGAATCGCTGTTTGTCACTAGATAATCCGTGACTGGTGATTGGTGATTTATTCCAGTTGGCCACGCCTCTTATTAAAATTCGTTTCTGCGCATCAAGCGTCAGGCGCATTCTTTCGTTTGTTGAGCTCTTTGAGATTATCGAGTTCATGATTCATTTTTATCCTGTTAGATCTGTTTTCTAGTGCGGGTTTAAATATTTTTCTTTGAATTTTCGCTCGAAGACTGCTAACTCGGTTTAATCAATTGTTTGTCAAGTTGTTAAGTCACTTTATCTGACCTAATTGCTATGCAATTATTCATTTAGAGCCCCGCACCGGCCGCGTCCATCGAGGACCCTGACTTCTGAGTCTGAGAGACGTCCACATTTTAATGCAATTGTATAGGATTAGCTTAATCTTCTTCTCGTTATTATATTATCTATGTGCTGGCATTTTTACCGCCGTCCTTAAATAATAATTTATGTTGTCTTAATTTTTTATTGTTATTTATTTCGCCATCGCGTTAATAAAATATATATTCTTAAGCCGCATTCATGCGGGAGGTTTTTAAACGCTTCAAGATTTTTCCAAAAAAAATATCGTTTAAAAATAATCTTGTTCTGTTATGAAAAAGTAGATACATTAATTACGTCAATATATTATTATACATATATTAATCAGTAAAAATTTAAATATTATTTAAAAATGGATAAATTGAAATCACAATATTATCTGAAGGCGTGCTTAGTTGGTAAAGGGAAGCAGAAGTCGCCCACGTATGACATGGGCTGACTGTTTGACGCAAATTTTTGCAGGCTTCGGGTCGACAAGATGCGCAAAGTATTTGCAAATCTGAAATAAGTTGGGAAAGCTTTCATTGAATTACCCTATTTTCTTGTATAATTCTTTGCAAATTGCATAAGATGTTTTCCTTTGAATTGTTGAAATCTTCGCTGACCACGAAATTTCGAGGGAAAAAAAACGTTAAAAAACAGCTTCTTGACATCAGTCCATTTTTCCATATCCGGGAAAGATTCAAACTTCGCAAAGTAAAACCTAATTTGTTCCAACTACTTTTAGTTTCGAAAACCATCAAACACGTACCAAAAGGGCATTAGCTGTAGATATCTCAGAGTTCAATGGTTCGTGCATGAATAACGACTTTTTTGGTTTCCTATATTATGTAATAACGTTTTGCGTTTTTCCGGAATGTGTCGTCTTTATGTATGTATGCGTTTACTGATATTAAATGAAAAACAATTCTAGGTAATAGTTAAAATACTAAAAAGAAACACTAAAGATAGGGATCATAAATTAAGCTACTCGGGTATTTACAAAGTATGTTGGAATTTTATTTTTTTTTTCTAATAACTATTATTATTCAATTAAAAAAACGATTTATTTTTTAAAAAGTTCTGTTAGAGACGTGTTTTTTTTAATTGAATAATAATACTTATTAAAAAATTTTCAAAACTTTTTATAAAAATGGTATTCTACAAATTCCACTTGAACACAATATTTTTTGTTGCAATTACTGTCCTTCGTTCTACAGAGGTAAGATATCCCGTAATGCTAATATTCGAATAACGGAACGGAATATTTTTTCAGAGTTTGCCACAGAGGTTCAAATTCTCCACCGCAATAATGAAAGCAAAAAAATAAGCATTTTAAATTCGAAAATCCCTAAATATTAATTCTAGTGTAGTGAATAACCAAGTAAATGTATCGTATGGCCCCTATTCTAGATATTTTTCCAGTGAATCGCTCGGTTCCTCATAAAAAACCCTAATTACCCTTTCCCCTTTTGTCGCCTCCCACTCCAACTCCAAAATATTCATGTAGGTTTGTCATTATTTTGTATCTGTTAGTTTTAATATAGTTTTGACAGTGGGAAAGTACTTCGATCGGTTGATCATTATATTAAATTAAAGTGGCTTAATACAAGTATATATGACCTTATGTATTATAAAAAATAATGCTTTCACAAGTCGAACAAGTAATCAGTAATAAAATTAATTTAAATGGTTGGCGCAAACAAAAAGTTGTCCAAAGAAGCGAAGCTAGCCGTCCACGATGGAGTGCTGATACCAACCCTGATGTATGGCTGAGGAAGGATGAAAGTAGACTGAATGCTGTAGAAATGAGATCTCTGAGACGGATGTGTTGTAAAACCATGTATGATCGTGTGAAAAATGTTGAGATTCGTAAATAATGCAAGGCTGACGTAAGCGTAGTGAGCAAGATTAAGAAAGGGACACTTAGATGGTTTGGGCATGTAGAGCGAATGAACGAAGAGAGGAGTTAAAGTTGAATATATGGCGCGAATGTGAATGGAAGAAAAAACCGGAGACGTCCGAGGAAGACATGGCACGATCAAGTGAATCAAATACTTGAGTCGGGCCATGTCAGAAGTCGGAATAACAGAAGAGAATGTATGAGACGTTGTATGAATGTGAATGAAGCAAGAACTGTATGCCAAGATCGAGTTGTTTGGCAGTCCGTCCTCTCTGCCTACCCCTGCGGAAAAAAGGCGTGATTGTTAGTTAGTTAGTATATGTTTTTTTTGAGCCCCTTTATTTTATTGATATTTATGCATTATCCACCGGTTTCGGTTGAATTTAACCTTCTTCAATAACGAACACATATAAACTTAGTTCCAGAAGAAGGCTGAGTTCAACCGAAACTTGTTGATAATAAAAAAATATAAATAAAATAAAGTGACTTAATTTTTTTTTATATATTATGTCAAGCTACAAAGTAAAGTAATAAAAGTCGATAAAATAAAGCTATTTACTAAGCAGCAATCTATCACGTATATTATTAACAAATTTAATATCCAAAATACTAAGCGGAGTTTTTTTATTTGTTCTTTTCCTCTATTAATTAATTGTTCTCTTTTATCCTTATATGTTATTATCTCAGAACGTTGTTACAATCAATATTTTTTCTTTGTTCCAGGTTTGTTCCAACTTCTATCTCGCCTTAAAATGTCAGCATCGGAGATTTATGTTACGTACCCGAGTAAGTATTTTTATTGTTTTTAACGAGTTTACGTATTATACTTTCCTTCTATTGTAATAAATGTCGGAGAGGCCTCAGGATTAAAGTGATTTAAAAAAATCAGAAAGTAAGATCGTGACAAATGTCGATGAATTGTTTATTTTTAAACCTCGTCATTTTTGCAAATTTAAGTGTATTTTAAAGGTTATTTTCTAATCGTATTTAAAAATAAAGTGATTCCACACAATAACCCCAGCTGCTCCCAACCGTCTGGAGCCAGTGAGGCTATGGCATCCCCAATTGGGTTATGTTATGAGGCATTGAGGTGGGGTAGGAGATGAGGAAGAAGAAAGGTGGGAAATTTACTTTCCCACCTTCTTTCAGATCTGATCACCAAACACGGCTAAAGCCATTTCAAACAACGTTTCGATTCTGAATGGTGTATATTATATGGTATGTATTACAATATGTATATATTACACGAATAAAAATTGTGCCCATGAGGTGATATTTCATTATCATGAGTTATTGTAATAAAAAAAATAAAAAAATAAAATTAAATATGAAAATAAAAAAACATATATTTCCAGGGCCGAGAATCGAACCCAGATCAACTGCTTGGAAGGCATCTTTACTGACCGTTACACAACCAACTCTTATAAGATGTGCGGCATAAATTCAATATATATGTACTGAAAATAAGATTGTTTAATTAAAAATTTAGAATTTGAATGTTGCCTAATCCTTACTCACATCACAACCGAAATTATGTTTTCACCAAAGCACTTTATTTTAAAGATACATACGGAACAAAATATTCCAAAAATAAAGATAAACAAAACGAAGCTTTTATTTTAATTTCTCGCACCTGTAATTAAGTAATTAACTTTTGATATTAGCCATGTTGAATTTGAAGTGCTTTATGTGCCAAATGAGTTATATTTTTTAATTTCCCCCGGTGAAAATAATTGCTGACGTTAACAGCTTTTCTTTAGCGAATACTTGAAGAAATAAACCCTTATAATGGCCATT
>JAHDVE020004187.1:0-53560 GCA_022606495.2 Halesus radiatus
TAATTATGAAACAGCACAAATTAATTAAATAAAATTCACTTGCGCACGTCGGGATTTGAACCCGAGACCTTCGAATTCGTAGCCGAGAGCCTTACCCCTCGACCATGGAGGCCGTCATAACAATGTTTAAAATTGTTAATAACGTAGTTGGTAACATGGTAACTTACTTAATGTCGAGTTTTTCTCTTGTTATAATTACGAAAACATTGATATTTTTAATGAATGTCATTCGCTGAATGACAGCTGAAAGCTGTCTTCTGAGAGAACCGGAACCGCAGTTAAGCAAGATGTCTTTAAGCCTAAGGAAAATGATAAGGAATCTTCCTTAAAAATAACGAGAATAGGTCTCCTGATCAGAATAGCCGCGTACTTCCCAGCTTTCCCCATTCCACCTTCCCCTCCATACTTCCCTTGACCATACAGCTTAGCTTAATAAAGAATGACATTATCCTACTGGCTTAGGATGATTGGGACTCTTCTGCGGTGTTCTTATAAGGTAAAAAAGTTATGTGAGTAATAGATGTAACAAAAAGTCAAACGACGCGGAGAACGCTTCAAAAATAATTATTAAGCCATGTTCATTTTCCCACAAAGGGTTGCTAGATAGAAATTGCCACTAGGCAAAAAATTCACCCAAAAATAAGCTTTATCCATAATAAGTAAGTGTAATGTTTGTTTTATAAAAAAATATTAGAAAAAACCAAAACCAAAGAATAAAAATAAATATTGCAGTGGAAGATCTTTTTTACCTGTCTGAAATTTATTAATGTTGATATTAAGGTCATTGGTGATAGCTTAGTTTGTTACATATGCTAGGTGGGGATAAATTCAGTTAGAATCAGATAGCAATAGAGTACCACAACAATAAAATAAATGACCCACAACATTAGGAACTACGCTTGCTTTAACATAATAAATATGAACTAGTTGTGACTCTTGCTTCATCATTTTTTTTAATTGTTATTCATTTTTCTGTATATTTTTCCCAAGTTGAAACGTTACTTAATTTTCTTTATTATATTTGTTTTTACCCTACAGTATTTTTGAATATTAACGACCACTCCTTTCGTGGAAGTGGAAGCAACAGTGTACATTAGGAAAGAATAAACAGGGTTATTCTAAATGAACGACTCAATTTCGTAACGCTATATTTCCTGAATTTTGCATGATATGTGAATGATCTACATAGAAATTTAAAGAGGAGGTCCATTTTGAACCCCACCGCTTGATCGCTCATAGTTGTGCAAACAACCGCTAAAATACTCGCTTCACCAAGCAGCCAATTCGCGTCAGTTGTGAGTAAAATGACTACTACGCAGCACAAGCTTTTCTCTTTTTGCGAGTTCTGTAAAACTGGATAGGCAACGTAACTTTCGTTTCAATTTTTTATTGGTATCACCAATTTGAGCAAAATGAGCAAATTGAGTCTATCATTTTGAATAACCCTGTATATTGGACAAAATTATATATTGCACCAATCTGGTGTTCACGTAGAATATGTTACAAATATTAGTACCAAATAAAAAAATAAAAATAAACTTTCTTTTTCTGTTCCTACATTAAGTTTGGTGCAGCTAGCTTTAAAGTACAAATCTGATCCATTTGCGGGCATTGTCAGAAGGATCCACATAAATCAACCGCTGTTACAATAAAATGACAAATAAAAATACTTCCCCAGTAAAGTACACGAAGTGTGCATTCCTAAATGGGTGGTCTGGCCACAAAGGCTTTTGGGCTTCCCGATTGCAGCCACGGGCTGCCCGCTCCGGCTGCAGTGCCTAATCGAAACGTAGATAAGCGCTTTAAAAGTGCAGTAGGAGCTTTGCACCCGCATGTATTGATCATGCGAAAGAACTAACGGTTTTCCAACAAAGGCAGATGGGTAGATGGGTGCATTCGAGAATAATTCCCAGTCGTTAAGTTCCGTATTCATGAGCGGTGCGCTCTGAATGCAACTATCAGTATGGTTTACTGCACTTTTGGGTGTTAAATGGCCATTTCTCTCGAGGCGCTAGCGCCATTATGTTACATTTAAGGGTGAATTGCACAAATAAATGTTTTCGATATAAATACATTGAAACTTCAATCAAAATCTTGCAATTTTCAAGTTACGAATGTGATTACCGCAACAGGTTCATTACAAGTGAAAGCATCTCACGAATACAATATATGTCGTCACCTTAATTAGTAAAATCCGTATTTAAAAAAAAAAAAAAATTCATGGCATAGGCAAAATTATTTTGTATTTAAAGTATTAAACAGTATCTGAAAACTTTAAAAAGCATACCAGTTGAAAAAAAAGTTTTTAGTTTATCGTGTAAAGTTGCTAAATTGGAATAAAATTATTTGATAATTGAGATGGCAAATATATCAACTTTTAAAATTACTGTCTGTGGCGGTCTTAGTTTTTAGTAAAATTTACAACGTGATTTGTCAAATCTCATAGATTTATATGTACGCCATCTATTCGAAATTTGTTATTACTGTAATTTCAGTAAAATACTATGTATAAACGATTCATTAATATATCCGTATATATTTAATACTTCTATAATATTTTAGCGGCATGTTACAGAGCGGTAGCTTCCCTATTGCCCTAGTGAAAGACCACCATTCAGAGTGATACGTTGGTTGGTTGAAATGACGGCCTCCATGGTCGAGGGGTAAGGCTGTTACTGTTCTGATATAAATTGTTTTTTTTTTTTTTTTACATGAATACCGCACAAGAGTCCCAACTGCTCCCAACCGTCTGGAGCCAGTGAGACTATGTGAGCTACAGTGAGCATTCCCAATTGGGGAATGTTGTGAGGCTGAAGGTATTGGGGAGGGGAAGGAGAAGGGGGAGGGGAAGAGGGAGGTCGGAAAATACCTGACTATTCAGATCTGGTCACCAAACACGGCTAAAAGTCATTTCAAGCAACGTTTCAATTCTGAATGGTGGTCTTTCACCAGGACGATACTGAGAGTATCTTCCACTCTGGAACGTGCGCAAATATACTATATATTATTTTTAAATTAATTAATTGCGAAACAACACAAATTAATTAAATAAAATTTACTTGCTCACGCCGGGATTTGGACCCGCGACCCTCGGATTCGTAGTCGAGAGCCTTACCCCTCGACCGTGGAGGCCGTGTTTTCTTTTTATTAGGTACTGCTCTCATATAAAAAAAAAGTGACAATTATTGAAACATATTTTGCGTAAAAGAAAGGTAACACAAATGTAACGAATACTCTGAAACAGTATTTATATTAAATTCCTGTGTTTTTTGATGTAATAAATAAATATAAAATACACAATTGTAAGTTATAATTATATAATGTAATAATTTAATTACATACGAAAAACTTTTTTGTTAATAATTGTGAAATAAATAAATAAATAAAATTGAACACCATAATTTCGTTTATGATGCGAGTATAAAAACGTAGCTCTTTAATTTTAAAATTCAAATCAATTATTAAAATATATAATTCCTGTTCTAACTCTAAAATTCTATAACATATGTTTCTTACTTTCAGCAGGTACATGAATGAATTAATCCCACCGCGTTCTTACAATAGTTGGTGTTATAATGGTGAGCTTAGTTCCCTTCCAAGCAGTTAATCTGGGTTCGATTCTAGGCCATGGCAATATAAAAAATAAAAATATACAATTATCTTTATCCCGCATTTTTTATTGGCTAGTATTATTATGATTTCTATTGTGACGTGTCCGACATACATTTCAAGTTTAAAAGAAAACTGTAGAAAAGAGACGAAATATAATGAAAACACATCAGATCGCGCCGGCTAGAAGCAGTACAGCCGTCCGGCTCGATCCGCCTAGCTGGAGTCACTTTAGTCGCGCGCCCATACGCTCAATTCGAATGGATTCTATTCATTTACACGAAGAGGAGTTGCGTTCACGTTCGCGGACGCGCGACCACAGTCGTTTCAGTCGTCACCTTTGCGAGAAAACCAAGAAAAATATATGTAGTTTTTAGTACTACTAGTTTAAAGAGTATTTAATTTTAAATTCACAAAAAGCTTCTCTTTTTATCATTCATCCATTGAATTTTTTTGATGTGTCTTGTAATCCACTTCTATGAATTGGTGACGTGATCAAAAGAATTGCGGAAATGTTATCATAAACGATTTAAAGATACACAATATGTTTAGAGACAAAAGAGCTTTTTTGTGTAGCCCCTAATGTGTGCTGACAGGAAGCGGTTGCAGACGTAAAGGCACATGCCTGTAAGCCTTTTCGTCAAACTCTGCCTGTCAATTGAAAGTCATTGATTTGTCAAAACGATTTAAAATCTTTTTTTTTCGGATAGAGACGTTATTGGTACTCATAGAAAGGAAACAGATGCGATTGATTATTCTATTAAAAATAATAAAATACAGAAGCTTTGTTTTCTCCTAGTGTAAGATTAAAACATCGAACAGTTTTTTTAATTTTTTTATTGTAAAATCTTATTTTTCATAAAACAGGGATTTGTACCCGCTAAACAAGAATTTAGTTCAATGATTTTATGTAATACAGCAATAAATAAAAATAATCTTATAAATATGTATATTAGTTTTATTTATGTTGTCACAACACAAACTATTTGCTTTCCATGAAAATGTTACATTCTCATACTGATGCTTATTTCCCTTCTTTATTAGCTTGAAAGCTAACATTTACATGATCCAGTATTAGAAATAATTGAAATATCTGTTTGCGAAATATTTTAATAAACAAATGCATTTAGAATGAATAGCTTCAATATGTACTCGTATACCATTTGCCTTTCGACTGAGATGTGTGGCTTATGATTTGATGCCTCGGTGATGTCGTACCGGAGTAGTGATGGGTGAAGTGGCTCGGTTTAGTGAGCCGGATCACTAAATCAGCTCATTGATTCGGTGATCCGGCTCGTTTGAACGACGGTTCAAACGAGCCGGAATCTCGCTCTCCCTCGCTCCTAAAGACATCCTTAAGACGCTCTTACACGATATTTTTTTCGTCCAGTTTTCAATTGGATTGTCTTTAAAGAGAGCTGATTTAGTGATCCGACTCACTAAACCGAGCCGCTTCGCCCACCACTATACCAGAGCGATGGGTTAATTATTTAAATATTGGTATTAAACGATTGAAATAATGTTGAACACCACAATGTTTCATAAAATACAGTCCGAAATTTAAAAGTGAACAAAAATTGAGGGCGCTGCGATCGTTTAAAAGGTTTTATATGACAAGATTTTCCGTCATATTCTAAGGTAATGTTGTGTTTAATTTTATTATTATTTAACGCTTTTAAAGGACAATAATTACATGGAACGGAGATTTTTTTTGTACTTCTAAAATTTTACGTTTCGAAAGAACCATTTATTAGATGTCAGATAAATAAAAAAAAAAAACAACACCAAATTCATAGATCAAAATTATAAATAAAAAAAAAGAATTATGATGTTCCGCGTCGTTTTTAAAAGAAATTGTCAAACGCGAATATGTTAAAATGTGTGACCGGTCAGTGGCTGAGTTTGCATCGCGTCTGGGTCTCATCCAGCCGTCGCGGGTTCAGTTCCTCGGCTGGCTAAGTCCTTTATACATTTTAAAAATTTTCCGCTTATTGTGATGGTAGTAGGATATTTTCAAATATCGTCAAACACCATTTAAAATTCGTTTCAAATATCGTAACCTGGGAATGTATGTCTTTCTTTTTAAAAATTACATAAAAAAAAGATTTTTACATTAAGCAAACACATTATGGATTGACACGATGAATTAAATGAAAAGAGACTTTGTTTGAATAAAATTTTATTTTTGTGTAAATAGGTCTTTTAATTTAATTAAAATAAATGTTTATTTATTTGAAATTATTATTTTTTTTTTTTGGACACACATTATTAAACAGTAACATCGAACAAAACTTTGACTGCCCAACTGGGAACAAATCCCGTTTTAGGGCAGTCAAATTGACAAGTTTAGGCCATATTAAGTGCCATTATACAAAATAGAATTGAAAAAAGCTAGTATTGACACAGTATGGCAATATACATCTACAAAAAAGTGTAATTATCAAGTATAAAGATATGTAAAGAATAGTAGAGAAAAAAAACATATTAAAAATATATCGTTCAGCAAGTACAAAAAGCAACTTTAGTAAATCGTTTACGACTACATGTCTGTCCCCTTTCCCTTCCTTGGTTAGGTCTTTCAGTCCAGTTAAGATCCCTTCCTAAAGGGCACAAACAATGCAGCACAAATTCAGTCAAGCAAATCGAACTATGAGATGATGATGATGTGACAAACACATTTCAAAGAAGAAGTGAGTAACTTGGTATTGCCATAGCCAGAATAATAAATATCTTAAATAAAATGCTAAGATTATTTTAATTATTAATTCATCCGAGTACGTACTCGTATATAAAACATTTAAATCCAATATTTTATACTTGGTTTTTTGTAAATCAAATCTTTTCGAAGTTCAAGTAAATATTGTTAGTAAAAATATTCAGTTAGTATTTACCATTACCGATGAGGAGTTATAACGAAATTTCTTTACAATAATGTATTTATTAACGCAATAAATAAATTCGTGGGTTGGAATGAAGCTAATAAAATTACAACGTTTTCCTTCAAAGCACTATTCAGAAATTGAATCGCAACAGTAATAATGTGCCCATAATATTAAAGTTATCGAACGTCCCTACACGTACACACGCCACTGAATATTAAACGAAAACGGAAGACACAGGTGTAGGTACTGAATAAACCCATCGTATTCTCAGCGAATGTAAACGATAGTCGTCAATAAGAACTATGTATCTACTCCATTTCTTTATGACTGCCATAATAGGATCTTCTTGCCTGGTAAGAAACAATTCCCACGATTTAGCATATTCGGGTGAAATTACACGAAAAATGAAGGCACACGGTAAAAAGGAGTTCACATAAATTACATAACATTAAAAATATCGAGAGCAAATACGTTGTCTCTTTTTATTACATGCCTATTGCTAAACCGCAATTTAGTTCGTGTTTATCTCGTAATATTGAATCAGACAGCATTGAGAAAATAGGAAAAGAAAATTTTGGTTGCTCCAAGAAATGTAAGATGATTTATATGCTTTTTAGATGTTACAGGGTGTATTTTTTTACTTGGTGTCATTTTTCTTAAGGTTGTTTATAGCTTCGGTTGTGCTGGATTTTTGAAGGGATGGCAGTCGGGAATCCCCACAGAGGCAAATCGTAAATATAGAATTTTATTAGCGGAACGAAGATGCTTAATCGCCTCAATGTAACAATGGATAAATGTCGATAAAAGGTTACACTGTTGAGTGGGTTAAACGGACACTGTAACATTTACACGTTTCTCAATACAATAAAAAAATAAATCCGACGCCATAAATCAACGGGGTCGAGGGATTTTCTTGGCATTTTTCCTAGGTTCTTTACGATTTATTCAGGAGCTATCAGACAGTTAAAAAAAGATCGTCGTATCTTTACCATATGTACGAGTATATCACGTTATTTCAAAAGTAACTAAAGTCGGTACAATCATGCATTCGTCGGGGTAGATATATTTTTTTTATTTATTAAAAAATAAAATTATTCTTATTATATTCTCAACATGTTAAAATACATTATTATTATTATTTCTTTTGATTTATTCTTCATAAGTTGAGCTCGTGGTTATAGGAGGAGCACTTACATACATAATAAAAAATAAAAATAAAACAATCCGTATTATGTGATATCCAAACAATACTAAAAACTTATTAAACTACAAACGCAATTGAAGAAAATAAATCTAGAATAATAGTTTTTTATACAATTAATAAGAAGTAATTTGTTTACACCATTGTTTTTAATATATAAATATCTACATGTTTCAGAAGCAAAGCTTCACTCATCGGTATAACGTTAATCCTAATGGGGAAGCTCTGCTTCTGAAACATTATATTAATTATTTTGATTAATTATATTAATAATGACGCCACAGAATAATTACACATCTATCGAAGAATAATAGATATTAAAAAAAAACACTGTTTTAAACCACTAAACAGAATGTAGTTGGAATATACAAAAGGAATGATTTTTTCTCGTCTTCTTTTTTTTTCAATAAATGTATAATAATTTTTTGCGTAAGTTTTATTTTTATTAGTTTTTCTCAGAAAGTATAAATTAAGGGTAAAATACGTTATTGTTCAAATTTAGTTAGTTTATTTGGTTTTTGAATTGTTCATATTTCAAGGTTTCGGTTACACTAATTTTGTGTTTGGATAATAATATATTGTACCATCTGATACTTAAATACAATAAGTGGCGCTGAGCCGTGGTCGTTCTGATTAGTGGTGGGCGAAGCGGCTCGGTTTAGTGATCCGGATCTCTAAATCAGCTCTTTGTAGTGAACCGGTTCGGTGATCCGCCTCGTTTGAACGACGGTTCGCGTTCCCCCGCACCATGCCCTCTACCTCGCTACCTTGGCCCTCCTAAAGACGTCCTTAAGACGCTCTTACCAAATACTTTTTTCGTCCAGTTTTCATGTGGATCGTCTTTACAGAGAGCTGATTTAGTGATCCGGCTCACTAAACCGAGCCGCTTCGCTCACCACTAGTTCTTATTATTGGGATAGCTATTAAACCATTTGTTTTTACTCTATTGCTTATACTATTTGTGGCGTGTTATAATTATGAGAGCCTGGTAGATAATAAGAAATGTTTAAAACTTATAGGTATTTGACCGAAGGCAGGGTTGTATCGAAAATGGTTGACGTGTTATGAAATTAAGTGATAAGAGGGTTAAAATATATTTTTAATCATTGAATATAATATTAACAACCCTAGACCGAAACATGAAACCGAAACGACACAGAGAAGAAAAGGTAACGGTAGAAGCAAGGTCCCGGATAGGCCATGAGGTCCTGCTACCGTTACTTTTTACAATGACGTTTATAAGCTTCAACAAGTTATTCCAAAAATGAAGTTCAATTATCTCGTTTAATAAACACTAAGCTGTTTATTTCCAAATTCATTATACGGAATTTGAGCTAAACGTATTTTCTAATGAATATTTGAAAAACGTAATTAATTAAGTTATGATTTTTTCGGTTCCCATTAATGTATTAATTTGAGTTTAATATTCGTAAAGGTGAAACAGCTGGGCCCATTAACAAGAGCAGCGCGATATAAGGAAGAACGGAGGAATGGTCGGGCAGGATCAGGAGGAAGGTGGAATGTAAATCGTTCTCAATAAAGGGAAATATTTAACGGTCGACTGGGGGTCCCGGGTCCACCTGGAGATTAAATCCAAAGCAAAAAAACTCATTCTTCTTCAATTAACTTGGCCAGAAAGAAAAACAGCGCCAATTTATCACCGGCCTCCTTGCATATATCTTCGTTTACTTAAAACCATATTTACGGGGCTCCAGTTACCAAAACAGTGGGTTAGAGCATTTCGGCTTCTGATTCGAGTATCACATTTCTCGCGGGAGCGAGACAGCCTTACGAGGCTCTCGAATGCGGAATGAGAGACTCGCTTAATTGCTCCAGAAGAAAGAGGTCTTAAGAGACAAGGGAAACCACCCGCGGAGTGAAATTAAGTGAAGCCAAGAATTATGAGCCGAACAATATTACTCCACGCCGCGACCTGCCGAGAACTCAGCGCCATCTCGTGTAATTTATAATCATCATTATTTCATTACATTGCGTTACATTACAGACGTTTGTTACGTCACGCCCTCCCCGCCGGTGTACGGCAGCCGCCCTTCGCTACCCCTGGCGCTACCCGCAGCCGCGCCACCGCCGCACGCCCAGGTGTCGGCAAACTTTGTATCCCGTGACATCAGCTCTGTGACGGAGACAGTGACAAACTATCGCGTGTTGGGTGTCGCCTCCATTAGCGACAGCAATGAGACAGCGAGCTACCTTAAGCGCACTACATGTTATTTAATTGTAATTTGCTGATCTAGAAGATATCATATGGACACGTGAAGCACATTGTAAAATAAGGTTTGTTCAAACAAACAATTGATTATTTAAACAAAAATGTTTTGTGCTAAATATATGACTACTATATAACTTTTAAAATGTTTTTTTGTTACATAGACTAGTTTTAAAATCACCTCTCTGTGTTTGTTGCGGTCCTCCTGAAGGCCTATTAATACAAAATATTTGCAAGAAAGTTCTAATTATGTAATTTAAATTGATCTTTATCATAGAATGGAGGCGAATAATATAATTTACTCTGTCCAACTTTAAACTAATTTTTCACTGAAGTGCCGACTGACCGCGCTAGTTTTCTTCAAGATAAGCCGTCCTTGAGTTCTTTCACAGAAATACGTTTCTCTTCGTAGTAGCAGATTGCGCTTTTTTCTTGTAGTTAAGTTTTTTTTAATACTGTAGAAATTTTACGTATGGTGTGAACTATTCAGTGAAATTTACTGATTACTTTTTCAGACACAATAAATGAGTAAATATGTAACATTTTTGACCAATTTAAGCAATAAATGTGTTTATTATGAGTTGTCATAACATTTATTACCCTAAACGACAAATATTAATCAAATATAGAAGAGAAAAGTCGAATTTAAGATGGGAGAAAATATATACTTTTCGCTTTCATTAATGGGCTAAGGGAGAATACTTCTCTTCTAGGGTTATTAGACCTAGTTACACATTTCCATACATGACGTACAAAAAATTTTCAAATCACAAATCAAAAAAATTATTAGATAAGTCCAACAGTAATTACAAGTTTTAATTTCTTCTTAATTTTTATAAAACTCTTAATTGTAAATAACGTATGTAAATTAAAAAAAAAGGCAACGTATCCTCTAGAAATATTCGATCAGGTCTTTCGAAATATGAATGTACTATGTTTATATCTTGTATGCACCTTATTGTTGCATTTCTAGTATCACGTACTTTTAGTCTTTCACAAACATTACTTATATTACGTTCTTGATGTACTTTTATTTCTATTAATTTTATTTATTCACTACTGTCGCTAGATGGCGGTGCTCCACAACTGAAATACGAGAAATCTTTCTCTATTGAGTTCGGCATTTTTTGTAAAATAAATTTATACTTTTTTGTAATTAGCTATAATGCCTGTATTATTAAATATCCTACATGCATTTATATTAAATAAAAAAAATAAGTAAACAATACATTTGTAAATTTGTTTTAAAGGCATTCAAGGATAGATCATTGGACAATTATTTTTTTTTCTTACCAAACATCGATATTAAAAAAAAGTTCCGACATGAATACGAGTATATGTATTTATGTTTTAAACTGTACCTGCTACTGTAAGTTGGCCACCCCTGTTTTCTCCAGAGTCTGTATATTTAGTGCGTCTCGAGTAATGTTTTACATTTGTTATGCTTCACTTGTCATTGTTCTCGTGCTTAATATGTTTCGCTTACTAATGCCAACAGCTTTTATTTCTTCTCCTTCACGAGGATCCACAACATTCAGCGGAGGCTTCATTTCACGTTAGTACTGCAATTACGCAGTTAGTTAGGCGGCCAGTTAAAGAAAATTTATCTGTAAATGATAAAATTTCGAATGAACAAAGCAGTCTACGAATGGGTTTCTATACAAATTCCGAACATTCTTAACCATCGCGTAACTTACATACTGTACTTTTTCTTTAATTTGTATTGTCTGTACAATGATGGTGTAAGCATTGGGTTAAAGGATTTAAAATGAAAAAAAATAATTTCATGGCAGATTTGGCATATGGTACAGAATCAATCTCTAAGTATTTTTGATTGTTACACTTATCATTTTTACCATAGGATAGAAGAATAAGTCTGTACTCCTATTTGTTTCCCTAGTCAAACGGGTTTTAAAAAGCATTGAATGTCACTTTGAAGCTTATTAATTGTTTTTTTATTTAATTTGTAGAACTACCTTTAATTTTTTTTTTAATTTTATGTAGATTCAAATGCACAATTAATTAATAAAGTAAGGAAAAAAAAAATCTCATTTCTAAACAATATAACACATTTAATTAAGTCAATAGCAGTCATGTCATTATAAAACAATTAAGTAACTCACAGGATGAAGAATCTATTGTTACAATTATTTTCTTAGAAAATCGGTTTCATCGGTAATAAACCATTTTAGGCACTATAAAATTGAAATTGGGTGAAGTCATCTCAACATTACCTAACCACGTTTGAACGTCGAAACAGCTGTCACAATAATAATAAAAAAAAACTAAAATACATGCAGAACTTAGTAATAACCACATTATTAAATTTGATTTATATTCAATATTAAAAAAAAAAACTTTGAGGCTTATCCACTGTTTTCAGTTCAACGTTCGATTTAATAATGTCCCTTTTAGGTAAGTAATAAAAGTTTTTATTGTTTTATTTAATATATCGTGGAATAAGGTGCAACTCCTTAAAATGTTTTCTAGTATTCCTAAGAATTCTTCTTTTAAGGCGATGCAATGGGAAAGTAATGCAAAATCGTGTCTTTTTGGTTTGAAAATTGGATGGCCTAGAAATATCATAGATGATTTAATTAAATACTGCAAGTAGAACACGTCTTGGCCTTTCGTTTAACGTGGCATTTTATTTGTGAGTTTTTTTATAAGCCTTGAAAAAATAAAGCATCAAACCTAAAAAATGTTTAAAGTGCCAAATCTACTATATTGTCGTATTGTACACGTACTTTGGTGATGTTTTTTTTTGCGTAAATCTAAACATGCGACCTGTGTTAAGCGGGAATTTCAATCTTTTCGCCATCTGCATTTCATTAGAATTTTAGGAAGTGGATTGCCTTAGTGTAAATTACAGCATACGGTGCATCTCCGAGGAACCAGGATTGCTTGTTTTAATATTTAAAAAAAATCTTTACCGCTCTTAACCACCCTGCCACGGACATAGGCAAGCTATATATAAAAACAGATTTTTCGAGAATAATTTGGCCTTCATCATACCAAAAAAAGGAATTCATAAAAGCGTGTAAAAAATTATCTGAATGTTTTGTTTTCGAAATAAATGAGTAAAGTAAAACATAAATTCTCAACGGTTTTGAAATAATTTTCATCTGCTAAAAATACCTCATATGAAATAATGCTGGAGTTATGATATATTTTAAATTCATTACAGGTACGAGGCCGCGAGTAAACAACGTAAATTCGCCAAAACTTATCGTTCGCCCTCGATATGTTTAGTTTGGCATAGGCTACGGATGTTTGCGGGAACATCAAAGGCTTTTTTCCGCAACATTTTAAAATATTTCCCTTGCGCGGGACGCTTCCAGTTAACATGGCCGAGGCTTTGACGCACAGGCGCTGGGTAAAGGCGTTTTGGTCTTTATGGGATCGGAATGTGAATGTGGGTGCGGACCCCATGCCGCCGAGCGCTGCGCCGCGATGGACCGATATTCTACACCCTAACTTTTATACCTACACGTGGGATAGTTGCATCAGACTTTACTGAAACGTGATGAAAGTTGTGCATAAAAATACAATACACACAATAAGGAACTCCTTTATTAATTTTTAAAAAATCAATAATGACGTTCAAACTTAAATACCAGAATATTTCGTTAGTTAAAAGTTTTCATGGTTAAAATAATTTTCAAAGCTTCAAATTTTCAAAGGCCGCCAAAACGCTCCTAATCTATGGCTGGTCGGTTTTGGTTAATTTTGAGGTTAGAATGTCAAATGTCAAAGAGCTTTACCGTACATAACTGTATATTATATTCATGGTAAACCATAACTAAACACAAGTAACACAATTATGTACCTTTTTAGAAACTTTAACTGAAAGAATAATAATAGTATTGACCATTAACATTATCATAATGTCCGTATTCGTTTTATCATGAATACTGTAATTTTTTAACGAATAGTAGTTTTTTATACTGAACAACAATTATAGAGCTTAAAGTCACCCAAATTAAGATAAAATTTTTCCAAAACTAACAAAAATACAAGACAATTTTTTTCATACTAATCCAAAAACAGAATGCTCACGTGACGTCAAATGTTACAAACGCAATGGTACCAACATAACACGGTGTTTTGATGAAATGATTTTTTATTCACTTTTAAAAAAACGATTTATAAATTCTGCGTATAATTATGTATATTAAGAATCGGCGTTTGCTGATCTATATGAATACATATTTTAAGTCTTATATTTTTCATTATATTGCACAAGATGCTGGCCAGAATACAAGATATTGTTTAGATTATACAGCGTAAAATCATATCCAGTGTTTTTGGTTTGTTTCGACGACATTATGCCAATATTATACAGGGTGAAGTGACGTACCTGACTTACTTTAACCAGTGATTCCTGACCATATTTGGAGGAAAAAATGTAAAAGAAATAAATTCCACCGGTGATTTAAATTTTTTTTTTTAATATAATCAATACACTCACTCATTCACTCAGCCCAGTAAGCCCAACCCCCCACCTCTATTCCAAATTTCAAATACATACTCATTTTTTTAAGTGAAAAAAAAAATGGACCAGAGACCTAAATTTCATTTACATTTTTAACTCCTAATAAGGTCAAAATCACTGTAAGTAAGTCCATCGGGTAGGTACGACTCTTTGCACCCGTATATATTATTTCCGATCTTACTCTTTGTTTGTTTATATATTTATATGTTTTTATTTGACTTTTTAATGTATCCATAAGAGAAAGGAACATCTCAATGGTAAGTTAATTCCTGTGAATAAGATTTTTTGTTAAATAACAAAAAAACATGAATTTTAACACTCCAATTAGCAAATCATATTCATATTACGAGTATTATCTTAGATTTATACATATACTCGTATTTCGGTGTATAAATTAACCCTCAACCTTCCGACACCAATAAAATCACCGAAGAGCTAAATAAAATCACCAAAGAGCTGAGACGAATGTGTGGTAAAACCATGTATGATCGAGTGAAAAATGTTGAGATTCGTAAAGAATGCAAGACTGATGTAAGCGTAGTGAGCAAGATTAAGAAAGGGACGCTTAGATGGTTTGGGCATGTAGAGCGAATGAACGAAGAAAGGAGTGTAAAGAGAATATATGACGCGAATGTGAATGGAAGAAGAAGCCGGGGACGTCCAAAGAAGACATGGCACGATCAAGTGAATCAAATACTTGAGTCGGGCCATGTCAGAAGTCGGAATAACAGAAGAGAATGTATGAGGCGTTGCATGAATGTGAATGAAGCAAGAAGTGTATGCCAAGATCGAGTTGTTTCGCGGTCCGTCCTCTCTGCCTACCCCTGTGGGGAAACGGCGTGATGGTTAGTTAGTTAGTTAGTTAGTTAGTTAGCTAAATTGAAGAACCCGGGCGTGTCTGTGTGCCCAAAGTAAGGAGCATTTTACCCTTCTTTGAGTAAAATTGATCATACATTTTTAAATACCGATCTGTAACAGGGAAATAACTTAATTGGCTTGTCTAGGCCTGGGAGTCGATAGGAATTACGTATTTTGCTGTCATAAACAATCGGTACAGATCACCCTTACAACAAAATTCATTTTTCTATGTTTCAAATGTATACTTGTTCTGGCTGATAATATATTTTTTTAAATGCACACTTACGTACAGTCTGACATTTAAAAGTAGACAAACATTGAGGCCTCTGCGATCGTTTAAAAGGTTTCAAATGACGACACTAAAGGTGTGGAAAACGAAAGTTAGTTTAAAAAAAGCACAATGGTCAAAGTGCATATTTTTACTTTAACCAAACGGTCTTCAGAAATTAGTTTTACTTTTCGAATACATAACAACGGTATTCTAAGACAATTTTACATAAATAACTTTTTAAAAATTATTTAACTCTTTGCATGGAACATAATTTTTGGTGTGTTCTGAAACGTACCCGTTTATATCAAAATACGCATTTATTAGATGATTAAAATATATTTATATGTAATTGACAGTTCAAAAATATACATTTAGAAAATGTAAATAAAATCGATTTATGTTGTTTAGTCCTGTTTTTTCAAAACGAACTTGAATGTGAAAAATTTGAATGTGTAGAACAAATTTCAAACACAGATTAAGTAGCTTGGTGGTGCGGTAGTAATTAGAAAAATTAGTTTCACTTCATTAAATGTCTACATATAAATGCCAAGCTATATTTGCCATAGATAAAAAGAAAGTAGATACCTAATTAAGAACTTTAATGTTTTGACATATTTTGAAAAAAATAAATATTTGGAATGAAATAAATTTTTCAAGTGAATGTTTCTATATTTTTTTTGTTTAGAGATAGTGATAGTCGTCACAAGACATTACGTTAGCTGGCTGGAAAATCAATTTCGGTAACCAAACGACAAGCAAGAATTCATAACTTCATAACTTTATTAAAAAAAAAAAAACAATTATCCCGTGCAAGGCCGGGTACACATCAGCTAGGATTATATAATAATGCAACAAATAATGTGAAAATTTTGTTTGCCTAAATATCGTTTTGTTCCACAGTTAACAAAATAAATGCGGGGACATTTTCAGTCGGCCGAGTAATACATCAATCACCTAGTTAACAACCTGTCAGGAGGTAAATTAGCAAATAATTGTTTTAGTATTATAGTGCCGCTGTTACAGTTTTATTTTGTCTACGTGGTATAAATAATGGTTATCAATATAATTTATTCTAGGCATAAATACCTTTATACAAACATTAATTTATCGTTACTTGGAACTTTGAAATTAGTAAAATAAGTTCTTCCCTTTTTAGGCAACTTAAAAGAATTATACATTTTAAGGAAAAATGGCGCGATAAGAATATTATGCATTATTATATTTATAATAAAATGATAATAAAATAATAACTTTGTTTATAAACACGAGATTTATTTAGTTTATTAGGACCGACCGGTTTCGCTTAAGACAAAAATCGTAAGGGTACAAAATTAAACTGATACATAAATATGAATATGAAAATACATAGTGTGTGTTTATATATACAAAATAGAATAAGACAGAACATAACATAGAACAAAGAAAAAAATAGATAGGATGAAATAGAAATCTGACATAATAACAGAGAGCACGAGACAAGTAGAGAGTGATACAGAGAGAAAACAAAAGAGAGAGAAAAGAGAACAAAATATTAGAGGGAGACAAATCTTCTTTGAGCCACGCTGTTTTGGCTCGAAACACTGAAGAATTAATTGTATTTTGATTTACTATATAAGCCAAGCGAATTGGTGATAAATAAAATATATTCGTGGTTTATAACAAAGCGTTTGGTTCACTTAATAAATATAAAATTATTTTGTCAGAGTTTTTACTACCAAGCGTCGCCTGAGATTTAAAAATAAGTTTTTGCTTTACGCAACAATCGAAAAATTAAGCATGAAAAAAAAGCGTCGTGCTTTTTTAAAAAAAATACATTTGAAAGGGTCATAGTCAACTTTTGGTAATCATTTTGCTGGCTTAAAAAGTAAGGTTATACTCGAAATTCTAGAGAGAAAGAACTAAATAAATTTCATGACGCCAGAACTCACCGTTCTAGAGTTTTTTGGGGGACACACAAGCATTACTAATGTATTCATACTTTTAGCATTTACCCATGTTACATTTTTGTAAGGCGAGTTCAGTTGAAAAATGGTTCCCTTTTATGTGAATAACGCACAAATAGTCCCAACTGCTCCCAACCGTGGAGCCAATGGGACTATGGCACATTTATTTGGATTATGTTGTGAGGCTAAAGGTAATGGAGAGGGGAAGGAAAAGGGGAAGTGTAAGAAGGCGATATACCTGGTTATATAGATTTGGTCACCAAACACGGCTAAAGGCATTTCAACTCAATATTATTTATTTAATGTTAAGATTGATGATTATTATCAACATCTTAGCAGTGTTCTGAGAGGCGGGAAACATATATGTATTGTACTTCACTTCGCTCGGTTCTGACGCCCTGGTTCTCCGCTCCGTGGCCGTATTACCGTAAATCCCTTCGTTATTCCATTTCCTTTTTCACTATCCGGCGTTCCATCAATTCATCACCCCGGGGTTTAAGTTCTTAGAGCGTTTGTTTAACAATAGCTACAATATGGCAGAACAATACGATACAATACGTACATTCAATACATCCATCAAGGAGCTCACGACTCCCAACGCTTTGAAACCTTAATGCCGCAGGGGTATGGAATGTTTCAGTCTCTGTTTTCAAGCCCGAAGCCTTCTCCGTATGATATACACTTTTTTTAAAGATATTATTCAATCAACATAGACAAGATAAAGGCACTAAAAAAAGTGATTTTGTTACCGCGGAGACTCGAACTCGGAACCCTTTCTGAACATGGTGACGGTGACACTATCACGGTAATGCTGTGGTAGTGTCACGGTGACGGAGACACTGTAACGGTGACACGGACCACCTAAAATCGGCCTCTTAACTTGTACGAGATTTTCAAAAAGTAATTTTTTTTCGATATATTTTTGTTTATTAGAACATTTTTGGTAATTCAAAAAATTTTTTTGAAGGTTCTAATACAAATTAAGTTGAACTACTTTGTGATCTAGGTGGTTTTGCACGGATACGACGATACTATGGCGGTGTCACGGTGACGGGGACACTGCGTTGGGATACGATGACGGGATAACGGTGACATAATGACAATGAAAACACTAATGCTTTTAAAAATACTTATTACTGTTTTTTAAGCAACGTTTGATTAATCATTTCAAGAAAAAATTAAGATTTCCTCATAGAAAAAAAAAAAATATATATATATATGTAAATATGTATATCGTGATTATACGATAAAAAGTGGCCAAGTCAAGATCCCTGTCTGTCGATAGACCAAGACTGAAGTCTTCTGCAGACACAAACTCACAGATTCGCAAGTCCCAATGCTTTTTACGTATTCGATTAAAAAATATGCTTAGCTTAAAATATTCTAACGTGTGAAACACGCAAATTCCTTCCACGCAAAAATCCCTAATCTTAATTTGTTAAAAAAAGCACTTTGCCTTGGCCACTTTTCGCCGTAAGCTCACGATACGTAGGTTGGCCATCCGCGTCGGTGTACGGTATTGTACGTGTCTATGTTTGAACACATTCCCGGTGAAGGGCGCGGGAGTGTCACCGAAGACAATCCGTCTTCGGGAGTTAAATCTTTCTTATTATGTTATCCCGGCAGAACATTGGGATTAATTTTGAGTAATACACTGGGGCCCGACGCGCGAATTGTTCTGATGAATGCCACGGCAGAATTAAATAAGTTACATACGTCATTGTGATGGAACATTCATGACGAATGTTGCGAGGTGATGAGATTAAACATAAGAATTACGTATACCGAAGGCACATAAATTCTATATGTGTACGGTTTTCCACATTTTGACGTGGAATACGAGTACATATATGAAAAAGGGTTAGGTATGGTTGTCTCGTTTTCAAGTTTTTTGGGTGGCAAAATGAACCGTGCGTATGAAATATTTGGTCGAATAACAACTGACGGGTGGCCTAAATATTACATGTAGATTATATAATAATTAATTCAAAAAATTTAAGATGATATCACTCAAGACAACCCTTGTTGAGGAGTAATTTGAGGCGGGAGGAAATAGAGGAAAGGAGTGAAAATACCCGTCTCTTAAAATCTATTTAACTCACTCATCTAAGCAATGCTTTGAATCTGAAAGATGGTTTCTTTTCAGAGTAATTCACAGTTCTTCACCGGATATATTTGATTCGAGTTTTTTAAAACAAAAACTTATTAAAATATTACTTATTTTATTACTTACCAAAATTATTGTTTAAATTTTTTTATCATTTTTCTATACTTGAAATAATTTTTAAGTATTAATTTATTCCTGAAGATGATAGCATTGCTATCGAAACATGTAGAAATATTTATATATTTTAAATAAAGTGGTATATACAAAGTGTATTTTCAATTATATAATTAATAATGATGCCACAAAGTTATAAAGCATTTGAAGAAAATACAAAAAATTATTATTAACTGGGTTATAAACCTGTACATCTGGACCACGAACTTTAGCTCATACATACCTGTCATGCAATTTTTCTACAATTTCACGTCAATAAGCTGAGCATTGTTTCTACCGCTTTCTAGAATCTGTTAATGGATGCACTGTTTGAACAAAAATTATCCTTGAAACACATTTTCGTAGATATAAAATACACACAATTGACCAATAGTACTTATATAAAGGCAAGTTAGTTCATAACCTTACAATTCATCTACTAAAATGTATCAGGATCGTAAAGCAGATACGGAATAATGTTATTGTTGCGGCATTCTAACCTACAATTATCGAAGCTGAATATCATGACCTAAAACAAACGAATAAATAAAATAAATAAATAAAGAAACACATAAATAAAGTACAGAAACAAATAAATAAAATAAAGAAACACATAAATAAAATAATAAATTTATAAATAAAGTACATTAACAAATAAATATAATAAAGAAACAAATTAATCAAATAAATAAATGAAGAAATAAACAAACAAAGCCAAATGAAATGACAACTTCTCTACAAAGTTCGTTCATGTCTTACATTATATCAATGGCATTCAGGGAAAGTCTGACAGTTAAATCAAATCTAAATTTTGGCTCAGCAAGTCATGCGGTCTGCCCCTCTACCAGGGGTCGTTCTCGCTGGGGTGGTGGCTCTCGGATGGAATTCTAGGGGAAGCAATTAAATATACCTCTCTTCTCTGGTCTTGCATCGAGAAGGGACGATGAGCGGAGCTCTGCTCGCATTTAGCCACTTAAATATGCATATATTGGCGGATCAACTGTAAATTCAATTTGGAGGGCGGCAGACACTTGCCTTACGGTTCGAATCGGGTTGGCATGTCCTTCATGCTAGAAGTCAAGCGCTAATATGATCCACCTTTCCGTTCAGCGGAAAACTTGGGGTCAACGTAGTCAATGGCAGTAGTTGGGCGGTAGGGGGGGGGGGGGTGTCTCGCCAGAGGTATTGGGGAACCCCCATTCCTATGGTTTATTATGACTCTTGCGGTGTACAACCCATTGCCAAAGAAAACCTGCCTGTTTTATTACCAGAAATTAATGTATCTGGAAAAAGTAAGAAATCCCCACTGCTGAATGCTGAGAGTTGGATTAACACAACTTGTCCCAGCTGTGGAGGGAATGCCACCCGGGAAACGGATACCATGGACACTTTTGTAGATTCTTCTTGGTACTATCTCAGATATCTCGATGCCAAAAATAGTGATGAGGCGTTTGCTAAGAAAAAAGTATGGGAAGACTTTCCAGTAGATTTATATATTGGAGGAAAAGAACATGCAGTGTTACATCTGTACTATGCTCGCTTTATGTCCCATTTCCTACACTCAATAGGTAAACTACCCAAAAAAGGAACCCTTCCAGAGATTTCTTGTTCAGGGAATGGTTATGGGGAAAGCTTTTAAAGTGAAAGCGTCTGGAAAGTACATTACAGAAAGTGAAGTAAAAATTAAAAATGCAAAAAAAGGTCTTGCTGTTACAGTAGTCGACAGTAAACCCGTAGAAATTGTTTGGGAGAAAATGAGTAAATCTAAATTCAATGGAGTAGATCCATCACAGATGTTTGAAGAATATGGATGTGATACTACAAGACTATTCATGCTGGCGGACGTAGCCCCCACATCTTTCAGACATTGGTCCAGTGCAAGTATGTTGTATTATTATCTATGTAAAATATGTAGTTTAAATCATATTTAATGATGTGATACTGCAAGACTATTCATGATGACACACATAGTCGCACATCTTTCAGATACAGTGAAACTATCTTAAGAAGTTTTCAATAATATCAAAGTTAATCTATTAAGAAAATAATGAATAAAAAAAGCAATTGGTACCACCAAACATATTTGAAGTGCGATAACCTAATTGAGTGTGAAACTTACCAAAGACTGCCAAAGGCTGGCGAAAATAATGCCAAACGATCTCGACCAAGGGGGGGCTCTGGTGGAAATACACAGCGGCAGATGAGGAAGATTTGGACTAACCCGTTGAAGAAGATGGAAAAGGATGGGGAGGTCTAAGGACTGCAGAAAAATGGCTAGCGACCAGTGCCGATGGTCGCATTTGTCGAGTAGGCAAAAATTCATTCTGGAGCGCCGTGAATAGGTTGTTTGATCAGCGGCCGTACTATACGGTTTTCAAAATTTGACCAAAAGCTGCCGGGCCAAAAAGAGCCCGTGGTTAACGGGGACCGCAATTTATGGAGAAAAATGATTTTTAATTAAAAATGCCATTAGTGGGCGAAATAAAGGACTATGTAAAAGGTGACACTGTTCAAATACTAGGCGTTAAGAATTTATTATTTTGCTACTAATATATAATTAGAATAATTCCGTTTATTAGATCAACATTTTAAATGGAAAACACATATTTGTGAACTTATCAAATGAATTAGAAAATATATATTAAGAAGATTTAGAATTATTCTTAGACTAGAAAACATAAAAAGACTGCACTATGCAATTGTTCAAAATATATTATCATATGAAATTATTGGTTTGGGAGGGATACGTGATAATGTTTTAAAAACACTTGATTGTTAATTAAGGTTAAAAAAAACCATTAAATAAATCAACATTTTCCACTGAAACCCTTTTTAAAATATTCAATGTACCTATAACAAATAAAATGTAAGCAAAAATTCTATTATTCAAATATTTATATTTATTTCAAATAATTATATTTATTAATTTTATTATTTATATTTTTAGAGATTCTTTGTATACACCAGCTTCGGGTACTTCGCTTCCGAAACACGTTGACATTTATATACTAAACAACGGTGTATACAAAGTATTTCTCAATAATTTAACACGAAATAATTTTACATTTCAATTTATTTTTTATAACTTATTGAAGTTTGTAAACCTCATTGTAATATTTAATCATTGAAGAAGATAATTTTAACACATCCCAAATTAACCACGAAACCGAAAAAACAACAGAAATTAAAAAGATTTCAGTCGCATGTGGGACTGGAACCCTGGACCTCTACCTATCCGGGGTATCCGCTTAGCCAACTTAGCTAATGAGACCAGTTCAATTTACATCTTTTACACCGATATCATACTTCAAGTTCAAGATTTGTTAATATTATCCTCCATTTTTATAAATCCCATATTATTGGCTGCTATCTTTAGCCTCCACTTATTTTTTTGTTCCACTTATTTAACAACAAAGAACAAAGAAAGGAACAAAGTACAAAAGTGTTTTCATTTCAATTCTAATACAATGGAATTCCACCACGAATTAACAGTTCAAAAACTAGACTCACTTGCACATAACTTGTGTATTTCTTCGAAGGTGGTTAAGAGGAACGTCTGCGCGGCCCGTTTCATAAATAACTTAATTTTGAATTTGAGGCCAAAATACTCATCCAAATGGAATGATACATTTTTTAAAAATTAAAGGTTTAGTAAATATCTATTACGGATGAGTAGTATTTTATTTATTTTTGTTTTAAATTATCAAGTATGCCATGAAAAAAATAATTATTTTAGTGGCAACTTAGAAAATTATTTGCGGGTATATCGTATTTAAAAAATTAAGTTATGAAACAGGGCGCGCAGCCGTTCCTCCTAAGAGGAACTTAACTTAATTTTGGATTTGATGCCAAAATACCCACTCATACTATATTTAAAAAAATTAAAGCTATACTAAATATCCAGTACGGATTAATATATTTTATTTATTTTTGTTTTAAATTATGAAATACTTACCAGTAAATAATAATTTTTCACGATTTTAGAGGCTACTTCGATAAAATGGAAGTTGTTTTTTAAAATTTCGTATTTGCTATGTAAATATGATTATAAAACATAAAATAAAAATAAATAAATAAAAAAAAACACCTTTAAAAAAACTTTTTTCCGATGTATATTTTAAATTATGTACGGAAAATTTGTGTTTCAACGTAAATTAATTGTTTTAAAACTAATTTTAAGTCCATCATAATGCTCACTTTAACTTTTAAAATTTTATGTTTCATTATATTTTCAGAGTAAACGGGTAAAACTTTTTTTTTAAATCTCTCCTAGCTCCCAAATAATTGCGAAAGTTGCCTATGAAATCACGACAATTCGATTTCTTAAATGGCTTTTATTTTGTGAATTCAAAAAAAAATAAAAATGCTTTTAATCCGTACTAGATATTTACTATACATTTTGATGAAAATACACGTTTTGGTTAGTATTTTGGTCTCAAATCCAAAATTAAGATTAGAATGAAATTTTTTTGTATGAAACAGTTTTGTATGAAACAGTTTTGTATGAAACAGTTTTGTATGAAACAGTTTTGTATGAAACAGTTTTGTATGGAACCGTTTTGTATGGAACCGTTTTGCATGAAACAGGTCGAGTTGCAGGCAACTTCCCAAGACCAGCCACAAGCAATATGCCCGGCATTGGGTGTCACAATTCTGTATTCATAGAATATAATGGAATAATACAAAAAGTGAAAATAATATTAGTATGTTATCACTGAAGAACGCTAAATTATAAAATAAAAATACGAAACACTGACAATAAATAATAAAATAATTAATGAATTAAATAATTTGCTTTGCTATATAAAATAGAAAATACACTTTGTATATACCACTTCACTTAAAATATATAAATATTTCTACATGTTTCGATAGCAATGCTATCATCTTCAGGAATAAATGAATACTAAAAAATAATTTCAAGTATAGAAAAATGATAAACATTTAAAACAATAATTTAAGAATATACAAAATATGAGCATAAACAAAAATGAATTAAAGTAGGTAAGTAACAGATCAAAAATGTTAATGACAAAATAATTATAAAACAGAAATATAAATAAAAATTATTATTATTAATATTAATATGAAAATAAATTTAAAAGATAGCTATTTAAAAAAAATATTTGATTATTTATTAAATTTAATTCGCTATTAACACTTTTTAAGGTGTTTAAATAATAACAACTATTCTGAATTTGCAAATCATATTTTCGAAACCAATCATTCGTTTGATATAAATAAAGGTTTAAAAGTTTTACAAACAAATACAACTGGTTTACAATTAGATAAATTTGAAATTTTAGAAATAAGAAAAAGTGTTAATAGCGAATTAAATTTAATAAATAATCAAATATTTTTTAAAAGTAGCTATCTCTTAAATTTATTTTCATATTAATATTAATAATAATAACTTTTATTTATATTTCTAATTTAAATGTATTATTCAATGTTTTATAATTATTTTGTCATTAACATTTTTGATCTGTTACTTACCTACTTTAATTAATTTTTGTTTATGCTCATATTTTGTATATTTTAAAATTATTGTTTTAACTTTTTTACCATTTTTATAATTGAAATTATTTTTTAGTATTCATTTATTCCTGAAGATGATAGCATTGCTATCGAAACATGTAGAAATATTTATATATTTTAAGTAAAGTGGTATATACAAAGTATATTTTCAATTATATAATTAGTAATGATGACACAAAGTTATCAATCATTTGAAGAAATTATAATTTGCTTTGTATTCACCATCTTATTAATATAAAGATATTTACATATTTCGAAAGCGATGCTTCCTTCATCAGAAGTATTACTCCTATATTAAAAAAAAGTGGTGAATACATAGTACATTATTTGATTAATTTATTAATAATGACGCCACAAAGTGAAAACCAATCGTTTGAATAAATTATAGTAAAATCATTATTTTTCTTCAGGAATGTAAAAAGTAGAAAAAGTACAGAAAATTAAAATAATATAATACAAAAACTAAAACAATAACAGTTTCTAATATGAAAAAAGAAAAAATTCCAGATGATTTAAGTGTTCAAGCGTAATTCCCTCACCAAACATAAGAACATTGTTTCTTTAGAGGAACGCCTGCACGGCCTCTTTCATACAAAACTTAATTTTGGATTTGAGGTCAAAATATTCACCACATAATTGTTAAAGATGCCTCTGAAATCGCGAAAAATCAATTCCTTTAATGGTCTATATTTATAATGTAAAAAAAAAATACTTCTCAAAGGCTCTAAATATTTACTAAACCTTTAATTAATTAGTTTGGATGTGTATTTTGGCCTCAAATCCAAAATCAAGTTATGTATGTAACAGGTAGCGCAGCTATATTATGTTACAGATATTATACACTGTGATAATCATATATTATATATTAATTGATAAACTAAAGTTCTTTAAAACTTAAGACAAGATTTATGTGCATAGTGCAAAGGGTAACAATTATTATTTTTATAAACAATAATTATTAATCTAAAACACTCATCCAAATTGAAAAACCTTCCGAGCAAGCGTGCGGCGGTGACCCGAACCCGAGTTTGCGATGCCGACGGTAGCTCAACGGTAGAGCATCTGACCGGATATTAGAAGGTGTGGGTTCGAGTCCTGCCGACATATTTATCTTTGCTCGGAAGGCTAAGTTTTTTCAATTTGGATGAGTGTTTTAGATTAATAATTATTGTTTATAAAAATAAATAATTGTTACCCTTTGCGCTATGCACAAAAATCTTGTCTTAAGTTTTTAAGAACTTTAGTTTATCAATTAATAAATATTTGACAAGTCAAAGCAATTTTCACCAATAAAATGTAGACATAATTTGTCTCGACGCCATCTATTTGAGGGATTTAGCCGTTACAAGCCTCTATCATACTAATAAAGTTGGTTGTTTACAGGTGAAAATATAATAAAAAATATAATAAAAACAGTTATTATTGAATGGAACACTAGTATATATTGATTAACTTGGCGGGTTTGCGATAAGCCGACGTAGCTCAACGGTAGAGCATCTGACCGGATATTAGAAGGGTGCGGGTTCGAGTCCTGCCGGCGACATTTATCTTTGCTCGGAAGGTTTTTTCAATTTGGATGAGTGTTTTAGATTAATAATTATTGTTTATAAAAATATATTATATATTTTATATCTACTCAATTCAAAGAAAATTCACAAAAAACTGATAATGAACGGTGGAAAACAATTTTAATATGATTATCAGAAAATTATAACTTTATTCACAAATTTTTGTAGGTGCCTACCTAGTTAACAATTAATTATAAGTTCATTTTAAGCCAAAATTTTTGCTTGGGTTTAACCATTTTTTTCTTGTTTTAAAACGCTGTTGGCAGAAAAAAAACCCCTTTACCCATTTTTGACCGTAAATAACAATTCAGCATTCTCGGCCTTACCAGTTGGTACAAATATGTACCTACTACATAAGTTTAGTTAACAATGCTCTAGTAATTCTGCGAGGTAGGCTAAACGAATGACAGCTAGCGGTGGTATCCCAAGGAATATTAAACGTCGCGGTCGTGAATGAGTGAGTGTTAGCGAGTAAGGCCCGAATGATGGATTCACCAAGGCCTTGGAGTGGGGGCCTGGGGCATTGCCGGGGGTGGCCCTGAAACAAACCCATCTGTGGTCAGCCTGGGCGGAGTCGCCCTTTAGTTGGAAAGTTAAAAACGGTTTGGCGTTTTTATTTGAAGGAGTTTATGTTTTTATAATTGTATTGAGACATAATCATTAAGATATTACAAAATTTATTAAAATTATCAAAACGTAGAATAATCATTGACTTCAATTGTTTATATATTGCTGATACCAACCCTGATGTATGGCAGTGAGGCATGAAACTGGCAAAGGAATTATAAAAGTACATTTTGTCTACTCTAGAAATGAGATATCTGAGACGAATTTGTGTTAAAACCATTTATGATCGTGTGAAAAATATACGTCAAATACTCTCATTATTATTAAAATTATCAAAACGTAGAATAATCATTGACTTCAATTGTTTATATATTGCTGATACCAACCCTGATGTATGGCAGTGAGGCATGAAACTGGCAAAGGAATTATAAAAGTACATTTTGTCTACTCTAGAAATGAGATATCTGAGACGAATTTGTGTTAAAACCATTTATGATCGTGTGAAAAATATACGTCAAATACTCTCATTATATTAAAGATTAAGTTAGAGTCTGTAATTAGAGGTAGCTTAAGAATTATTTTTATAATCGTTTTCTGTACCTTTATGATTGGATCTAATGCAGATGAAGTACCACCTCCCCATGCTATGATACCATACTCAATAATAGATTGACAGACGGCAAAATAAATCATTTTCAAGTGTTGTAAGTCGAGAAAGTTTCGTATGGTTCTGAAAAAGTGCATGGTTTTTCTTATTTTATTTGCGATGATTTGGGAATGAAGATTCCATTTGAGGTGTCCATCAATGGTAAGAACAGAAAACGTAAGTTTTTTTCAAATAGGCATAGATCGCATGTCTAGGAATTATCTGGTCGCTGCCTTCTAACTGATTAGTCAATAAAGGCGTATAATACTAGGATGCGTTATGTAAATGTATTTTATATTTTTTGAGAAATATTTGTGCATTATTGCAATATTCCAGAGCCGTTTCGAAAAATCCGGATTTTGGATATTTCGACACTAACTTAATTGGGAGTGATGAAATCGTAATTAAATTATTTGAAAATATCAAATATAAAGGCCAAAAAATAAAATTTGAAAAAAAGAGTTCTTTTCCCTGAAATATTAGAACAGTAATTACCAACGTGGGCAATATCGCCCACCAGTGGGCGATTTAAGTCGCTTGTTGGGCGAGAGTTAAGAGTGCTTCGGGGAGCTATTTTACACGATTTTATGCAATAGGCATACTGTATACACTTACTTTACTAATTCAGCGCTTTTTTGTTGAGAATAAACGTTTGATGTAATTCAAAGTTTCCGTTTCATAAAATTCCTCCATTTGTTCGTCCTTGGGCCTAGAAAACTTTTCGCCTACGGTGCTTTCTTTGTACGCGCTAAGATTGATATTTTGAATGGGTTCCGTTTTAAAGGGGTACGCGACGATATTTCGTTTACTTATAGGGATTGAAAACATTAATTTATTGGTTTGACCTTCGGAAAAGAAATTTTTTAACCTGCCGTTAAAATTACATAATGCACATCCTTAAAAAAATTAATTATTTAAAATCCACAGTTTTAATTGTTCTGACCTCCTAGACGAAATATATATACATATATATTTAGTCTCCGAGAAAATTAAAAAAAAAAGTATATTTTTAATTTACGCCAGGGTAAATAAATTTTATTTAATTAATTTGTCTTGTTTCACAATTAATTCATTTAAGAATAACTATAGTATATTTGCGCACGTTCCAGAGTGGAAGGTACTCTCAGTATCGCCCTGGTGAAAGACCACCATTCAGAATTGAAAAGTTGCTTGAAATGTTTTTTAGCCGTGTTTGGTGACCAGATCTGAATAGCCAGGTATTTACCCACCTTCCTCTCCCCCTTCTCCTTCCCCTCCCCAATACCTTCAGCCTCACAAAACTCCCCAATTGGGGATGCCATAGTCTCACTGGCTCCAGAAGGTTGGGATTAGTTGGGACTCTTGTGCGGTATTCATATAAAAAAGCGAGGCCATTGACAGCCAAGTTAACCATGTCAAGCCGTAAGTAGCCAACCACCTGCGGTCCACGAACAAATTGAAAATGGATAAATTGACCCTCTGGCTAAAAAAGTGGTGCATCCCTGTTGTACAAGATGTAAACACTTGGTTATTGGGTTAACAATCTTTCTATTACAAATTTATTTATATTTTAGAAATGTTACATATTATTACGTATTGCATTCCATATATACAATCTCGACTGCAATTATATTCGGGTTAAACTTTGTTATCATCATAAAGGTAGCGGCCAATAATATGGGATTTAATGGAGGATAATATTGAGGATTCTTGAATTTGAGGTATGATTTCGATGAAAATATATAATACGATGGCGTAAAGCAAACTGGTCTCATTAGCTCAGTCGGTAGAGTGGTTATCGCGGTAAGATGGAGGTCCTGTCCTGGGTTCGATTCCGAAATGCTACTGATAACTTTTTAATTTCTGTGATTTTTTTCGATTTCGTATTTCATATAGGATTTGTTAATATTATCCCTTTCCGGCAATAATTTCGGCTAAATTATTTCTTCCACTTAACCCTAATATTGAGAAATATTATGGCGTGCATATAAGCCAGGAATGGGCATCTATAATAATCAAAAAGTCTTTACAGTGAACACCATAAAATGCTGACATCAAATAAATGCTTATAGTTTTGTGATATTGTTCACATCAATACGTTAGAAAAAATGTATCCCCAATAGTATTCTTAGAGCTCTTAATTCTTTTTCGTTCAGAAGAGAACAGAATTCTAACAGAATTGTAATAACGATGCAAAAGCAGCACTTAAATATTTAACTGTAATATAAAACAGGCGCAAGAAAGGGGTAGAATTTTAATTAGAACATTAAAGTGAAATGACGAAGGCTGCAATATATCAAGCAGACAGTGGAACTCTCACGGCCGACCGGTTTCGGATAATGCGGATTTATCTCCTGGGCAGATTATAAGATGGAAGTATTCTAAGGACTTCAAATACCCACGCTGGAATAATGAAGAGTGGAAATGCAAGAAATCGGATAAGGACTTGAAAGCGATGTGATTTTGCAATGTTCGCAGAGGAATTTATTAAAGTAACGCTGCGAAATTTGATTCGATAAAACTGCTTCGGAGAAATTTTTTACAACGTTTTGTAATTACGTTTGAAAGGTAATTTTATCACTGGAATGTGGTTCAAGGATAAATAATACTTTTATTGAACACTACATCTAGCATAAAAACAATTTTTATAACAATGTCTCGAATTTTTATTGATTTTACCGAATTCAAAGGAATAATAAGATTTTCTTATTTATTCGCCCATTGATTTTTTTAACTAATGTTATCATTCCCACTCCTTAGCAAAAGGCTTTAAAATTTGATCAACAATCTTTGTCGAAAAGCGGTAAGTCAGGGCCCAGGGCTTTGAGTTCAAATACCCGTATGGTCAAATAAATAATGATTTTATTTTTATTTATTTTTAAAAATAGAGTATTGAAGAAAGCATTTTAATATGCATTATATTTTCACCTCGTTCCAGCATGGAGGATACTTTCAGTATTGCCCTGGTGAGATATCAGATTCGACTATATGCTCTAATCAAAATAACAATTTCATCCGTAATTAGTGACCATTTGACTTGAATAGCTAGTTAATTCTGAATCTCTTTTTAACGCTTTTTTGTTCCCCTCATCCATTTGTTTTTTTGCCTTAAATCATTCCCCTTTAAATAGGGGATACCATATAAATTAATGATTTCTTCATATTTTTTTGTTCACATATTTATATATATATGTTTTTTTAAATTACTCGATAAATTTTTCTTTTATAAGGGAGGTAGAATTAAATCCACTGTTCTATTCCGCTGAATAAATGAATAAATAAATTACTACGATTATTATTACATTTTCCCCGCTTCTGGATAGTTCTTTAAAGAAGCTCTACAAAGAACATGCAATAAATGATTGAAAAAGCAACTACCATTATTATTGCTTGACTACATCTTGAATCTAGACCAATCTAAGTAGTTGTAAGAAAATATTTCATTATATTTTGTTCAACCGAAATCTGAAGAAACGTATTCGACTTAAGTCAACTACATATTCTAAAACGTATATTAAAATAATTCACACTCCGTATTCTAAATTCTCTCTATTTAAGCGCCCCCTTTCCTAATCTTAATTGCTCATTCGGCTTCACAGCAGTCATTCGTGGACTGTTATTCCTCCTTCATTATTGTCGACTGGTCCCGTTCTGTTCAGCGGAGTATGAATCCTGAGATATGGACCTCCTCTCCTCCTTATACTCAAGATCCCTCCCCACTCCCTTCTCCCAGTATTCCCTCAGTGCTGAGGCTCCCTCCTTTCTGCTTCCTCATTAGGTTCACGCCGAAACTTGGCGCGAAAGCCGAACAAGACCCACCGCCATCTTGTTCTAGTTCTTGTCATTTGCCGCCTTCGAATTTCTGACGTCTAATCTAGTTTGTCGGAAATTCATTGAGATGTCGCTCGTTATGCAACTCCATATTGCATTTGTTAATGATGAGCCAATCACTAGGGGAATTGGGGTTTCGTAATAATTCATGTTAGACGATGAATTGCCATACATTTTTGGTCAGGGATAGGGGAATTAACTGCCCTTCTCTATAGTTTGCCAAAATATATTTTTCTATCTATTTCCATGTTCTAATTACTAATTTTTATTTGAAAAATTCTATATAAGGATAGCAAGTTGCTAAGATATTTTTTAGCAGTGGCATGCGTTGCTTTATGATCAAGCTCGACTTTAGTTGCAGCCATTGAATATTTTGGAAGGTTTGAAGACATTTTTTGTTATTATTATGAGAATAAATTTTGGATTCCTACATACATCCGAATTTCATGTTTAATTGCGCATTACATCATCATTAAAACTTCCTGAAGGTAGGCATATTTCATCCTTTGTAGATTCCAAGAAAGAAATAGTATTGTTAGGATGATAGAGTTACATTTCAATTTTTTAAGATTTTTAAGATTTATTGTACCTTAAATCTTAGAATAAATTATGTATTCTGCTTGTAAGAAAAGCTGAAAGTGATCGAAAGTACCCATGATTTTTTTTGTCTATTCCGTCTTTTTCAATGGTTTATTAAGAAAAAACAGTATCAAAAACTCTGGCGAGGTTGAATAGCTACGTTAAATATTTGTAAGTAGTTATCAATGGACACAAAACAATGCCAATTTAAGCCATTATTATGTGCGTGTTTTTGTTCATTAAGTGATGCAACCCTTAATTGATTTAAAAGCATTTTGCTTTCGCTACACACGAACTTATTGTACGGCATATGGCGCGACGTGCACTTAGTGAAATTTCGTTATTAAAACAATGTGAATTAATATTTGTTCCATCGTTTAGTTTCTCGATCATCAATCAAATCCCATACACGAAACCTTAATGCTGGAAATAAAAAAAATAAAAAATTGCAACGGATTTTGCATTATTTACGTCTCGTTTTAATGATGTATTTTCATTCGGTTCCAATGACATAACACAACATTGAGGAAAAGTGACGAAAATAGAAAAAAATATAACAAACTAATAACATACCCAACCTAACCTCACCTGCAACAAACATTATGTTAAGTAACCAAATATAAATTACAATTTTATTGTTCTGTTTTGTCACTGTTCGATTTTATCCGGTTACCTTTTCGTTTTACTAAATGAATCTTCCAAGCAGATCCTATACAGAAAACTGACGTTACTGCATAAAAGTCCAAACTTATTGAACGGAGCCAGTGGGACTATTTCATTACCAGTTTGGCGTATGTTATGAGGCTGAAGGAAGTAGGGAGGGGAAGGAGATGAGCTGGATGAAGGTTAGGAATGTAGTATTGAGAAGGATGTTTAGTTATTATAAAGTTACATATTAGACTATTACGGTCTACAGTAATTTAACAAGTGACAGGGAGAGGTTATGTTACATACACAATAATATATAAAAAGTACACAAACAGTACAGAGTAATCAACTAGTATTTAAATAATACAGAGTAATTACAGTTATACTGGCAGGCAGTGGCGGTTTTTTCTAAAGTGCGTGTGTGTATTTAACTCCTATAAAAATCATAAGATAATAAGACTAACTTGCATTATAATTTTAAAACACTATTCATAGCACGCTATTAAAATTCCGTGCTAAAAAATCCACCCGTCCGTATTAATACTCCCCAAGGGCGAGTTCGAAATGAATCCCATACGTGGGTTATGAAATCAGCACCTATAGGACTTTCTATTATAAGAAAAACTGTGAGTACATAATTTGCCTTACTTTATTAATTAAATTATATATCCTCACCGCATCTCAGTATGTTCACATTATCAAAACAATACAACACATTTAAATAAATAAATTAAGAAAACATTGTCAGTTAAATACGAGTAAAAACACATTATAAATGTGAAAACCTCACAGAATTCAGAATTTTAATTGCTTTCTAACTAAATCGGTTTTAACAATAGTAAATCATTAACCATCCAAATTTTAAAGGAATGGGAGTAAATTCAATCACAAAAATAAGTCGTCACCATGTGGATTAACCACATTTTGAAAATGGCCTTAAACGCCGAAACAGCTGTCACAATAATAACAATTAAAAATACTTGCAGAACTTAATAATAACAATAACTTTGTTTACATCGCTTGTGATGTAAACAAAGTTATTGTTTTATTGTTTAAATTATAATGTCACAACACCAAGTTACTGCTTCATATGAAAAAAAAACAATTAACTGCATAATTTTACCATCGACAAATTACATAATTGGTGTATCGCTCAAAACTTATTTTTCAACAATGATAAATACAAGCCACTGACATTTTATCGAATCAAGACCTCGTTATCATTTAACTACGCTATAGACCACAAAATCTTGGAAAAATTCAATGAAAGTAGGAAGCTCGGAGTTTTGTATGATACACTTTTAAATTTTGTAAATCACATACAATTAATAACTAATATAGCTAAGAAGACACTGGGATTTATAATTAGAACTATCAAACACTGATTCGCTGGAAGTTATAAAAATCGTATGTTTGTCATTAGTGCGCAGCATATTAGAATACAATTCAATAGTGTGGTCCCCATACTATCTTACTCATATAAAAAAATATAGCGCAAATTTTTTCGTTTTATTAACATACCAATACAATACATAAACTATACATACTTGCTAAATACACTCAAAATACATACCCTAGAAAACAGACGTAACCTTTTTTATTTAAAATAATTTATTCCGTATTAGACTGTTGTGAACTCCTGCAACTAATCAACTTCAAAGTACCTCAACAACAAACTCGGAAAAATATATTAGCCTGCAACAATAATTCTGTGAATAACTAGCAAATACATGCACCCATTTCTCGCTTATATACACTAGGAAACAAATTCAACTCCGCTATAGATATATTTAATATAAGTTCTCCCATGTTTAAAAGATAGCTGATATTTTTATGGTGCAACGATTATAAGAGCATCGCATATTTTTTATTTTTTATTTTATTTATTTAAGTTTTTAATCCAGCAGGACTGGGTGGGTAGTGCAAACCCAGTCTGCCATATCACATGAAACATATACAATATAAATAGAGAAATGAATAAAATAAAATAAATAAATAATAATAATAATCAAAATGAAAAAGATTGAATAATAATATAAAAAACGAAAAGAAACGTGTTAAATAAAACAAAATGTAATTACGAGAAGATAGTTACATGAAAATAAAAGAAATAAAAATAAAATAAAATAAAATGAAAAACTTAATAGGCAATAATAAAATAGAATAAATTAAAATAAATTTTATTGAGTAGATCATCTTCAGGGTGGCAGTCGCATCATCTGCATTCATTCATCGAGTGGAGAGCTGAGTCACGCGGATGCAGCCACGACAATGGCGTTGGTTGACTCCCGTCTCCTGCCCCGGAAGCTGGCTAGTCGGTGGCGAAGTAAGGCGGGGAATGAGTGGACCCTCCCTCCAGTGAACATCGTAGAGGCACTGCAGAACCTTGGAAGTTGCAGAAGTTGCCCGTATGCGTTGTTGTAGCACACCCTCTGCTTGTCCCATTGCGCTGCTGAGTATTGCGACCACAGCTCAGATGTGTATAGGGCAGTGTAGTATGTCTTAAAAAGCAGTTTACTGATATCATCGTTACAGTGGTAGAACCGCCTTGGTTTAATTTTTTAAATTATCATTTTACGTACATACAATCTAAAAACTTGTTAATCTTTTTTCATTCTATATATCATGCACTATATTATGTATTATGGAATTTCATACATTTTAACGTCATCCGAAATATAAAAAAAAACACGTTGATTTAAAAATAAAAATTAGAATGTCTTGAACTCATATTATATTATGCAGTTGTATATTATGAATCACGTATATCAGGCTATTACTATTTTTATTAAATAATAAATATTATCTGCAAATATCACTTAAATATAAAAATTAATAAATAAAACAACAAAATAATAAAATAACGCCAATGAAGTATTGACCAACGTAAATATGTAATGTTCCCTCTACACGATGGGCCATCAGCTGACGGGTGGGATGGCGCAATATTTGCAACGCATCTACATGATGGCGATGTTCAGTTCTACTTTCAATGAACTCCGGATGACGGACGGACCGCTGCAGCAATATATATTGTTGAAAAATGATATTGAATGGTTTTTATTCGTACATTTATTAGGCAATGATAGTAGAAACAAATTATATTTAAATGTAATTATATTTAAATATAATAGTATTAGGTGCTACCCAAAATCATAAAATTAATTTCGGTTTTTCAGAATATTTAATATATTTGATAATTTATTGTTATTATTTTATTTTACTCTCTTCGAATAACTCTAGCCGAATAAAAATAATAAATAAGTTCAGATAATGTATTTATTACAGTGTTTTTATTTATTTAATTTGAATAGAACATTTGGAGAATCACAGTTTATAACAATATCTATTTAGCATTTATTTTTGTGAATTTCGTTTACATTCATTAAAGGAATAATTCGATGAATTTTACAGTTTTATCACATTTCCAAAATACCTCCGTTCCGTTGAAAAATGTTTCAAAGCTATGTAAATTATACTAACTAGGACGTCAATTCCGGAGCACGTTCAAGCGGACATTGATCAGATGGGCACGTGTAGAGGAAATCGCCATCGCTAGCAGATTATCCTTTGATGTGCGGACGAAAAACCGACACCGAGGGCATCTCACGCCATCGCACCGCGCTATAAGCCATCCGACGCCACTATGCCCTCTACACGATGGGCCATCCGTAGTGGGCCAGCTGATGGCCCAACGTGCAGAGCAGTGGTCCCCAACCCCCGGGCCGCGGATCAAATGGTACCGGGCCGCGCAAGGGCCTGCATAAAAAAATGTCAACAAACCAGGCGAATCTAGCATGCATGCGAAAGAAGAAGATCAAATGCTTTATATTGCAAATAACAGCAGCCTTAAAATTATCAAACGTTGACCGGTCCGCGGTGACCATAAGGTTGGGGACCACTGGTGTGGAGGGTCCATAACAGAAAATTTAAAACATCCTAAAATAATTTATAAAGTTCATTGAAAAACCTGGTTTCCTATTATGATACGATAATACTACTATTTCAGTCGGAATTGCTAAGTTGTGCATTATAATAATGAATCATTTCGATAGCCAATTAAGTGAGCTCTAATAAATAATATGCAATGAACGTTAATCGTGATTGTGATTGGAAATTTACACATGATTTGATCGACGAGTTGTTAGTTGTGATAAATATTTTTGTTTTGTCTCCATCTACATCACGTGTTGCCTATATTTTTTTTATTGATACGTTGTTTTTATTTTTTGATATTTTTGATACTTCCTGCTCAACATTTTACATCTCCCTTCTGAAAGTTGATTTTGAACTGCTTTGGATAGTAGGTGTATATATATTTTGTTATTTAAAAATCTACATTCATTAATATGAATAATTTAATTGTTTTATTGGTTATATATCTCGTACATAAATATTATTTAAAATTTAAGAAATAACTCACCCCATTCTATTTCCGCTGTATTCCCCAAGTAAAAGCTATAAAAGATTTTATTAACTATTCACATTTTCTTTATAATTAGTGTCTCTGTATACTTATATGATAATGTACCAGTAATATGTCTTTATTACAAATGCAAATCATGTGTTGTAAATGTTGTTAATGTACTGCGAATGTTAATTATGTATCTAAAATATTAAGTACGTTTGTTTCTGAAAACTGTACTGTAGGTTCTGCATGTGATCCCACACGGCCTCCATGATCGAGGGGTAAGGCTCTCGACTACGAATCCGAAGGTCGCGGGTTCAAATCCCGGCGTGCGCAAGTAAATTTAATTTAATTAATTTATTCTGTTTCACAATTAAATAATTTAAAAATAATATATAGAATATTTGCGCTCGTTCCAGAGTGGAAGATACTCTCAGTCTCGCCCTGGTGAAAGATCACCATTCAGAATTGAAACGTTGCCTTAAATGGCCTTTTGCCGTGTTTGGTGACCAGATATGAATAGCCAGGTATTTCCACACCTTCCTCTTCTCCTTCCCCTTCCCCTCCCTAATACCTTCACCCTCACAAAATTCCACAATTAGGGATGCCATATTATCACTGGCACCAGACGGTTGGGAGCACTTGGGACTCCTGTTAGGTATTCATATAAAAAAAAATGAATTTAAAAAAAAATGAATTAAAAAAAATATATTTCTCTCACTGCACAAACATTTTGTTTACAAAATTAACTCGGCTTGTTCTGAGAAAAAAGTTTGATTCCAACTCGAGATATATCGAAATTAACAGGATTAATAAAAAATCTACTGGTATTTACATTTATTCTTATTACGAGTATGTTTATATTATTAATACGAAAATATGATTTTAATTACCCATTCGTGGACAAACACAAATAACATTAGGATTTAATTAGGCAATTTTGTGACCGAACTTAAAGTTATGATATTAATATGACGTCGGAATAATTAGACTCCCACCGTAATTAGTTAATTTGTTGGTTTGGGTTAATTTCCCCCTTGACAACCCAAACTTTAGCTTCTGCAGTGCTTACGTTTGAAACCATTTGATCTCTTTCTTATTCGAAATTTTGAAGTAGTAACAGTTGATCTACCCCCCGCAGCTCGGGTTCCAATCCGTGATTCCAATAAACCTACTCAAGAGCATCCTTGGAGGTCGCATTTAACGGAATTAAGCTCAACAAATCACTGATCTAGTAAATGAATGCATATTTCTTGGTATTTCCATATTAGAATCATGGTTATGTCGGGTCATCTCAAGAGTCGACATATATTAAATGTTTAATGGATATAACTGAAGTACCAAAACAATGGTTTAATATTTTTTAAACTTATGTGAATGCCTCACTAGTCGCAAGATTTCCAACTGCTACCAATTTTCCAGTCAGTGGAACTATGACATCACCAATTGTGGTATGTTGTGTGATTGAAAGGACTGGAAAGAAGAAGGAGATGTGGAGGAAGAAGATTGGAAAGCATTTGGCTTTTCAAATCTGGCCACTAAACACGACTAACGCCATTTCACACATGTTTCGTTTCTGAAACGTTGTCTTTCATCAGGGCGGTACTTACCAGAGCATTTACCTATCTGTAATTATAATAAAAAAACATCTGCCTATCATCTTTGGATGTAACACTATCAAGTATAGAAGTGTTGGCGTTATGACACAAATAGACAGGCTGCATATTATCACTACAATATAAAACTTGCCTTCCCTGTCCGCTGTGTCATATCGCATCTCCTGTATTTAATTCCCATTTTTAATTGTATAATATTAATTACATACAATGGAAACTTGTACCCGCTAAGCCACTGCAAGTAGCTTGTCAGCAGGAGTTTAGTTCAGCAATATTATATAATATAATAATAAACAACAATCATTATACAAATGTAGCGCAATAATACAACAGTATAGGTGCATGCATGTTGTGATCAGTGTAAACAAGCTGGAAAAAATATATGTAAACAGTTTTATTATAGAGATACCAGAAAACAATTACATAAAACCGATTTAAATAATATTTTTAAAAATATCAGAAAGTATTAAACAAATTTTGTTGTGTCCGTCAATGTGTTAATCGTGCCTACCATTTATTCAATAATTGAATGCATTAGAAAACAGAATTTTAAGAAAATGTCGCCAAAAAACGGAAACAATTTCAATTAAAAATTGTGATTAATTGTATAAAAAATATACATACTTCTAAATGTGGGTAATGGTTCAGTTTGCTGTTAGAGGAAGGTTCTGATGGCTGCAGTCGATCTTAAAAATGATTTAATTTAATTTAATTGGAATTATCCAGCGTTTTAAATATTTGTCTTATCTTTTCACCTTCTGCTGAGCTTCAGTGTTGAATTCATTGTGTTTATTGTTTTAGTTTTTCTATATTTAATACTTTACTAGATGATGCCGATAAACAAATTTCAAAATGAATGTTGACTAGCCAAGATGAAAAAAAGAAAATCAAAACGACAAACATTAACTTTTTTAAATAGCCTGGAATAGAAAGCCTTACGAAGGTAAATTCCAAATAAGTACAGAATTTAAAAAAATATCAATTAAAATATGTTACGTCATAGGAAGGTGCTTTTCTGGGCAGAATAAGATTATTCGTATAATTTGACAACTTTCTTATAAATATATCTTCATTTCCAATTATGAAAATATCCCATTTGTATAAGTAAATTATTTCGTTTAAGTCATAGCCGGAAAAACTTTGGTTTATTTATTTTTTATTATTAATATTTACGGCACAACATGTGCCAATAATAAAAATGTATGAAAAGGGTAAATACAATAACAATAACAAGAACAGAAACATGTTTAATAAATTTAAAGGAACAATTAAAATGTTGTAACAAGGGGAAGAGGGAGTGACCTCACGCGAGAGCGACAGTGTAACAAGTGAAAGAGGATGGGTCCCCATGTTATGGCTCCAGTGATATAGAAAGAAGTAGAGCACATTGGAGCTCCAGTGTAACAAGGGGGAAGGACACGTTGGATACTGGTGTAAAGAAGGCAGTTTAACTCACCCCGAGGCCAGAAGCAGGGCTGATATCTCAGGTTCCACCAGGTTAGCTCAGTTGGTAAGGCATCTCATTTCCTATCTCAAAGTCGAAGGCCGGCCGTAGCCTTATATCGGGGAAAGGTAACTAATTACTCGAATGAGAGATGCGTGCTTTCTAGTCAGGGTTTATTTACAGGTCAACATTTACAGGTAATTACATACGGTGTTTCGAATCTAGGGGCTGATCCTAATCTAATCTGATTCTTGATAATCTCTCTCTGAGGAATCTCCAACCGGACATGTTATTCAAGGGCATAATTATTAACAGCGCATGAAAGAGGGTGAATCAAATCTGCTTACATGGGCATTCGGCGACAGCAGTCACGACACCTTTGGTGTAAAGTGGGCAGACTGGGGACTCTGGATTTCACACATACAATGGCAGACAGGACGCAGCAAGTTATTGCACTGGTCACTGGCTTTAATATTTAGGTACAATGCAGAGGTAGCAAGGCGTTTATAATGTACTGATGCAATAACGGGCGGCCACGTACCCAAGGTACACCGCATGCACCTGATGACTCTGTGTCTGGATTGTTAATGCTGGCAGGTGATCGCTTAGCGAGCCCACGCCGTAATGGTGACCGGAAGCTATGTCCCGTACCTTGTCTCATTGGTAAAAAACAATGATAACAGGCGGAAACGTGTCGTTATTGGTCGAATAGCGACGAGCGGCTAGGTGTATCTTTATTTAACTAGCGGCTAGTAGTATTATTCTTCCAACGACTAGATTCTCCAAATTATGTTACGTAACAATGTATAAAAATGTATACAGTACCAATAAAAATTGTAAACCATAAAAAAGCATTAAAAAAAGTACAGAACCAAAAAAGTATGCAGTAAAAAATTATAAAGTATAAAAGCATAAATAAATAAATACCAAGTATGATTAAATGAATGATATGATGACGTGGTAATTTTAATGAACAATATATAAAATACAGTTATTTATTAAGGTTAATCTATTGCAGACAAACTCTGTATTATTTATCTTTTATATGATAATAGACCACCGGCGTCATCAATATTATAAAATTCATTGCCTAATTGATATAAGCGATATATCATTGAATTATTTTCTGCATTAGTGCCGGTATTATGTTATTGTCACGATGTTTTGGGTCCAGTTAGTCTTCTAGGTACGTGACCATTTATTGACGAAACTTAAAAATTATGATAATTAATCAAAAAATCATTAAAAACAATATATATAACATATTTAACAGAGTAAAGTAATGTCTGTAGTCTGCAGTACGTAATACATCATTATTCAGCGCGTTAGTAATGCGTGTTCACGCTTATTTAGCCGCACTATTACGATTAACGGACACGATTGGATTATCAACGAATTAATGAACGTTGCTGGTTATCAAACATTATTAAGTAATTATGTGAATAAATACATCAATAGGTAGTACATGCCATGCATTGAAGCCAGTTGTAAAGGCTGATCATTTGATTGGAGTGGAATTCAAATAAACACGTAAATTAAACTTTTTCAGAAATATGCGTGATATAATGAAAAATAAATCAGTTTTAAAAAATGTTTTACTTTTAATTGTGTTAAATAGGATGGTAATGTATTTTTTTTCCAAATGAAGTTGGCATATATAATTGGGGGTGTAATAAAGAAATTAACCATTTAAAAAAACATACGAGTATACTATCAAAATGTGACGTAAATTGAGATCTGGTGTTCTTTCTTTCTAAAACACACGTCTGCCCTTAAGAAAAAGGGAGATAGAACGGGTATTATGAGGTCCGTCATTTGGTTCCCGATACGGAACAACTAGAATCGGTAGGTATTAAAATTTTTCAAAGGTCACTAAAACGCACAAAATCTATGGCTAGGTGTGACGTCACTTGGCCGTTGAATTTACCGTTAGATAGATTTACTATATTAACTCAATTTTGCATGCAATAATTCGAGACGTTTTTAAATAAAAAAATGCTTTTAATTTAAGGACACATTGTAAAATGACAGCATCTCGTCAGTATTGTTTTCGTAGTGTACTAAAGTGTAAAAATGCAACTATAAGGGCAGTTTCATTATTTTTTTCCGTCTTTCATCCCAAACATCGTTTTTAAGGTTATGGCAAACCAATAATTAATTTTACCGTACACGACAAATATTGTATTCACAGTAAGCCATAACTAAACATAATTTCTAAAATTATGTACCTATTTAGAAACATTGATATGATGATAGTTTATTTTTATATTGAACAACAATTATAGAGTTAAATGGAACCCAAATAAAATTTAACTCCCGCAAAAACTAAGCAAATACAAAACAAAAACGGCAAACAAAATTTTTAATTTAAATTTTACAAATGCATCACTAGAATATACGTGAACATCTCTGTTTGACGTCAAATGTCGATAAAATAATGTCAAACGAATAGTGTTGATGAGATGGTTTTTTATTCACTTTTAAATAACGATTTATAAGTTCTACGTATATATATATATGTATAATAAAACTTCTATGATCATAATCGGCGTTTTATCATTTATATTAATATATTTTTGCGTCCATAAATTTTACACGGGAGTTTCTTATTACAACCTAATTATGTTAGGTAGGCGTTCTTTGATATAACCTAAACACAGATTACAGAGGAGGTTTCTCCGTTCATAGAAACTGAAGTTATCCAGACTTGTAAGTGTGTAAAATTAATCTGGAGGAAGTATTAGGAAAACCATTGATATAGAAATGATATTTTTGAAGCTTATGTATTAAATAACCACGTGACTATGACCGTGTTAAGAATGGGGAGTTCCGAAGGAAATACAAGGATAATAAACAGGATGGAGAGATGAATAATATATTACGTTTTTTGGACAAATATAGAGATGGACGGAGGCAGAGATGTTAGAAGAACATGCGACGCATAGTAGAGTGCGATAAGAAGTCGGAGTATTGTAGGATAATAATAATAATAAAAATAGGAAGATTTTTATAGCGCCGTTTTTGTGAAAAATCACCTCAAGGGCGATGTATAAATATTACTTCCTATTTTTATATTACATATATTCTATGAATTTCTTTTTTTATATTAATTTTTTATTTTCTCTTTTTGGAAAGGCTGTCATTACACATTATTTATTGACCATATAAAGACATGCAGTTAAATTAAACTAAATACAGCTTGGTCTAAGTTTTCATACATATTAAATTGAGAAAAAAAGAAGCTAACTGTATTTATTCCTTACAATATATTGCATGATAGAGTGATTGTTATATCCATTATAGTCAAGAATATATTTAAGCTAAGACAATGAATTATTAACCATATATTTTTGGGATAAATAACACAGAATACACTTAAAAGGGAAGAGCGGAGGGGGAGGACGGGGGCCGGGGGGACTGATCCATAGGGCCCTCAGATCTTTGTCTTATTGACGCCCCTGGGCGGCGTGACAGAACGGTTGGTGGTGCTTGTCGGCCGGCTTCAGGATCTGGAAGGAGCACTTCAGCGTGTCGTCCACTGATATCATTGCACCTGCATTATCGAATTCCCCGCAGTAGTTGGGCGCCGAGAAGTGGTGACCAGTTGCCTCTTGGAAAAGAACTCATACCCGCCCTCTACCACCTGATGCACAAAGTCAAAGTCGTGCTTGTTGAGGAACTTGGCCATTATCTCAATGCCGAAGGTGAAAGTAAAGCTCGTTCTCGCCCCAGCCGGCGATGTCCTTGTCGGGGTCGGTCCACAGCAGGTCGCAGAGCAGCCCCTGGTCGGGCACTTCCCGGTTGTATACAATATTTTTTACAACCACCCTAGCCCGAATACCCGGTGTAAATCACTCACTTTTGACACTTCACTAGTACATGTGGCAAGGACCTACGACCGGTGACCGATGCCCGATGCGTTAATTCAGAAGAACGCAGCAGATTTCAACTTAAAATATTTCGGTTTTTATCATAAACTTGATCATGTGGATCAACTATTTTAATTAGTTCCCAATAGTCGGTCTAACTGACATCTGACTGCGATTATGCCATATTGTAAAAAGGAACTGCTGCGCGGCCTGTTTCATACAAAACTTACTTTTTTGGATTAGAGGCCAAAATACTTATCTAAACCTAATGATCTTTTTTTTTCATGAAAAAAGTATATTAAATATCTAGTACGGATTAGAATTTAATTTATTTATTTTTGCAGCCGTTACTCTTGGAATTACAAACCATTGGAAATAAACATTTTCATACATTTAATTTACAATACATCAAGAGTGATACAAAAAATATATAGTTAGATTAATAGGAACGGCTACGCTGCCTGTTCCATACATAACTTAATTTTGAATTTGAGGCCAAAATACCAATCCAAACTGAATGATGTATTTTTTTAATTAACGGTTTAGTAAATATCTATTATGTATGAGAAGTATTTTATTTCTTTTGATTTAAATCATGATGTATAATATGCCATGAAAAAAATACAATTTTCATAATTTTTCAGGCGTCTTAGAAAATTATTTGAGAATTTATCGTATTTACAAAAAATATATCATATTTGTTGTGTAAATATGATTACGTAAATAAAAATATAAAAACAAAACATTTAATAAAATAAGGTTTTTTCGTGTCGATGTTTTAAATTATGTATGCCAAATTTGTTTTCCGACGTAAATTGGTCGGTTTTAATTTAATTTAAAGTCCACCATAATGCTTATTTAAAATTTAAAAAAAATATACATTATTTTATATTTTATTATATTTTCAAATAAGATGGTGTAAAACTTTTTTTTCAATCACCGTTAGTCCCCAAATAATTGTTAAACTAACTAACTAACCATCACGCCGTTTCCCGGTAGGCAGAGAGGACGGACCGCCAAACAACTCGATCTTGGCATACACTTCTTGCTTCATTCACATTCATACATCGTCTCATACATTCTCTTCTAATATTCCGACTTCTGACATGGCACGATCAAGTGAATCAAATACTTGATCGTGCCATGTTTTCCTCGGGCGTCCGCGGCTTCTTTTTCCATTCACATTCGCGTCATACATTCTTCTTACACTCCTTTCTTCGTTCATTCGCTCCACATGCCCAAACCATCTAAGCGTCCCTTTCTTAATCTTACTCATTACGCTTACTTTCCTTGCCTTGCATTCTTTACGAATTTCAATATTTTTCACACGATCATACATGGTTTTACCACACATTCATTAAAGGTGATCTAAAATCGCAAAAAATCAATTCCTTTAGTGACCTATATTTCATAATGTAAAACAAAAATCTCTAGTTACATTACGTCTCAGATGTCATTAGTTTTAAGTCACTAGTTATATTATGTCTCAGATGTCATTAGTTATAAATCTTAGCTGTAAGTAATACACGTAAGTACTAAAGCGGGAAATCCTCAAAGTTGGACAGTCAAAGTATTTTGTAAACTAACTCATGTGTATATCCTGAATTATATATTTTTTGAAATGTCTAGGTGATGGCGGTTTATAAGTAAACCATGTATGTATGTATGTATTATTATTACCTATAATATACATTAAAAAAATTGTTGCATACTAGAGTACTAAGGGGTCAGTCTTTTTTGGACTTTTGAATCCTTCGTGTTTCTGGCGTTTCATCCCCTCTGCCCACCCTTGTATTTAATAACATGGTTATTAGTTAGTCAGTTTAAGATTGCTCAGAATGTTGCTAATTTGCTAAATATTATCATTATGTGCATTAATAATGTAAATTATCAAACCCCTTTTATTTAGTCCGTTTTCTTTCATGTTTCAGGATCGCGCCCTTACCTCGCTGAAGGGATGGATAAGGAGTAAAGAGCCTTGCCTGAAGTGGGTTAGGAAACTTGTTGTTTGAACGGCTACAGGTTTGCTGTGTACACAGCGCCGTTTCAAGTGCTTTGAGCTAATATTTTGGCTTCGGTTTAGTTCATGAATCATTTCTAATACCCGTGGGAATAAAAATCGCTAAATATTTTCAGAAAATTCTAAATCTTTACCAGAACAATAAAATAAGTAAAAGTATATTTTCGCCTAAACTTAGATTATTCATGAATATACAGATAAATTAAAGTCCATTTATTTCATAAGTTCTATTTATTTATGCTTTGAAATTGGGCCTAAAAGCTCAATGTTTTTAAGTAGAATAATGTTTGTGATTATTGAATTTATTTTAAACATTATTAATAAAGAGAGTTACTTAATGTATATCTTTGCCCACAACACAAACAGGCGTATCTCATCAAATAGAAATCGTAGCATAGCATCTACCTACATCAAATGGCATATTGAAATACCCCCCAATTCTCATAAAAAGATGTGCGCACAATTTAGCCTTACCTTTATCTTTAATTTTTAACCGCTCCCTAACCGAATGCACTGTTCCTCTTACTTGGAAATCCGCATATGTATCTCCCATCTTCAAGAATGGTAAAAAAACTGATATAAAAAATTACAGGCCAATCTCAAAAGTTTGCGTATTTAACAAAATTTTTGAAAAAATAATTTATGATCAAATGTATGCTGCTCTTAAGCCTAGCTTGAATACGAATCAACATGGTTTCATTAGTGGTAAATCTACAACCTCAAATCTCTTAACCTTCACAGAGTATCTCCAGGATAACCTGGATAACAGAATACAAGTGGATGCTATCTATACCGACTACAGCAAAGCGCTCGACAAGGTTGATCACACCACCTTATTAAACAAACTTTTAAAAATAGGTATTCACGGCGATCTTTATCGTTGGCTCTCTTCTTATATCTCGAACCGTAGTCAAATAGTAGTGGTGGCTGGATATAAATCCGACAGTGTTACTGTTACATCTGGAGTCCCTCAAGGCAGCTTATTGGGTCCCTTATTATTTAATATTTATATCAATGATGTTAGTAATTGTTTTTTAAACTCACAAACCATCCTATATGCAGATGACATGAAAATCTTTTCATCTATAAATTCAATCGAGGATTGTCAGAAGCTGCAGGATGACCTGCATCGTTTGAATGTCTATTGTAATGCCCACTTTTTGGAAATTAATATCTCTAAATGCTTCGTCGTGCGCTTTACCAGAAATAAAAACGTATTTACTCATGATTATTCAATTAATTGTCAACCGATATCTATCAAATCAGAAAGTAAGGACCTTGGAGTCATACTGGATAATAAATTGACTTTTAATAAACATATCGACCGTATAGTAACTAAAGAATCATCTATGCTTGGTTTCGTCATCCGTGCCTGTAAACAGTTCAACGATATTAGCACTTTCAAAACACTTTACTTCTCTTATGTTCGCAGTATTTTGGAATATGCATCTCAGGTATGGAACCCAGGCTATGCACTACATAAAACAGAATTGAAAGCGTCCAAAATAGATTTTTAAGGTACCTAAACTTCCGCTCTTTTAGATCTCATGTTAGCAATGAAGACTCCGCACAGTTCTTTAATTTACAGACATTAACCTGTCGAAGAAATATAGCTGATTCCGTAATGTTATTTAAAATCGCACGCAACATAGTTGATAGCCCTGATCTTCTCAAACGCCTACTATTTCATATCCCAAATCGCAATAGCAAACAGCCACTTACTTTTTATATCCCTCATTGTAAAACCAATTCCAAACAAAACTCGTTTATCTACAGATCTACACACTCGTTTAACTTAAATTATTACCATATTGACATTTTTAACTCAACTAAACGTGATATTAAATTAAAATCCATAATGCGACAACTCTCAAACTAGTTAACTTAAACCATCTTTTTACCTTTATCCCACTCCTATGTTCCCATCCACCCTCCCCTTGAGATGGCCCCCTTCCCCCACTAGGCTTTAAAGATGTGATGGCCCGTCCTTCCTTCGTTTATGATTTAATTTAGCAATAGACTTTCGTTCGCGCCACCGATTTAAGATGACTCCTCTACTGCTGCCTTAAATTTTCCTAACTAATGTGATTGGAAAACTCTTTGTAGTTTTCCTTTCAATTTGAGGTTTTTTCTCCTCCTTGGCCAGCGTGTAACGTCTAGCCCTATGCTAACATTCGAGTGTTTCCGATTTTCATGATTTTCACGGAAATTTCGCACTCCAATGTGGTCAATTTCCCAAGCTTTTCCGGAGTCTACGTTGTGTTGTTTTTTGTTTCAGACTATTGGAAAAACAAGGCCTTTTTTTGTGGTAACCCCTATTCTTTGTAGCGTAGGCAGACTCTCGCATACCATTGACAGAATTCGTATTCCTAACATTCCTATCTTAGACTTTAATGTTCTGAACTCTCTATTATTATCCTACTATGCAATCTACGTTAATTTCCTATAGGAAGACTAGCATTTTCCTAACTTTACCCCTAAATTTTCTATTTTTTCTTCTATCGTGAGTTTTAATGGGAAAACTTAGCTTCTGGGCTATACTAATTGCACTATTCCTGATCTATATAATACGACGTAGTTTCAATTTTAAATTTGGTATACATAAATGTAATGATCACAGTATTATCGCCTTTCCTCATCGTACTAAGTGTTATTCTACATGGGTTAGTTTCAATGAATTTCATGGTTAAAAGGTACAGTTTTACTTGTTTTGGCGCCATCTCCATCCTCTCCTAAATTTGGGAAAATTACATGATTAGGTTTTAGTTTTCACAGCTTTTGTTATGACGAGAGATCGAATACAGTTTGTTTTGCTGCAATTCGGCTCCAGACCTACCCCTAAAGTACTCAGATGACCACGTTTCCGGTCAGTAACTCTCTCTTCACAGACGTACAGCCTGACCAAATCGGTATACGTAACCTCTTCTTTTAGTTCGTGCGCTATTGGTCATCCTCTGTACCGCGACGGAAAGAGCACCTTCCTTATCCATGGGTCCGAGACCCTCCGAATTCCCGTCCTCCAGACAGTTACATTTAAAGGAGATCAAACCGGTTCCGTCCCCTCGTCAAACAACATTATATACTTGCGAATTTTTGCAAAGTCCGGGTTGAAAGGCCGTCCCTCGCATCAAGAGTTCAGAGATAACCACGCTTAAATCAGCAATTATTTCTGCCCAATCGATAGGTACAAATTATAAATATATGTAAACAATACGAGTTTTTATAATCCACAATACTCCAGTTTTCCAGAAAATTGTGGATCTGACATCTCCAACACAGGTCGTGAATCTGTGCCAGATATTCAGACATATTACATATCAAAATACATGAAAGTGATAATACAATATATATAATAGATTACTTTTGGTTTGGTTGACAGGTTGATTTAATGAGACCCTGCTACCTCATGTAGTTTGAATTTAACTGTAGATTGATTTTTTGTTTGGAGAAAAGGTAGGACTCCAAAAAGCCCAAAATTTGCAAGGCCTGAACCTTGAAAACCTAAGTCGAAGATAAAATTAATTTTATAACATAACTTGGGAACGTATTGTCGACGAATGATTATGCTTATTTTGACATTTCTAGTAATGTGGTTTTTTGTTTGTTCTGTTGAATTCATCAATATGTTCGAACGGGTGTGGAGCGCCTTTGAATTGAATCTTTCTACGAAAATGGCGCTATAAAAATATGTATGTACGCAAACTACAAATACGTGATTTCTAAAAGATGATAGTTCATCGCAAAAGATGATAGTTCTTTTTCAATTAAATGTCGACGTTTGTTAAGGTACTTATTCTTCGTAAGATGTACTGAAATTCGAATATATATATACTTATACGTATCTACATACTTCGATAAAAGAAGGTGTGGTTTGGAATGTTGACCTAGTTTTAATAACAGTCGAGGAAGTGTGTCATTGAGATATGCGACAGTTATTAAGTGTCAGAGACCCCCCGTCAGGAAGCATAACAATTAGGATTCATTGGTTTGTTTTAGAATGATAACGATCTTTGAATTAATAAAAATCGTTTGGGATGTTTATAATTAGTAACGTTAGTTTTCGAATTTAAGTGTTAGGGAAAATATATACTAATAAAATAAACAGTTTTTATAGGACATATACATAAATATAATAAATGGTTTTATATATATATATATTAAACATTGTATATAAATAAACATAAAATAAATAACGGCCATATAGATTTGATAGATACATTATACAATTTCTTTATATATATATATCCATACACACATATATACTCTTAGTAAAGGCTTAGGTATCTACCGGAAATTTTTATAAATACTTAAATGTATTTATGGAAAAAAATAGGTATTTTTGAATATTTAAAAGTCAAGTGCTGGTAATGAGTGAGACAATTGAATTATCTATAGTACTAGTTTAATTATAATTCAATGCGAAAAGAGAGGTTTATACAGGTAAGTATCTAACTGAAATTATTATAAATACCTAGATGTATTTATGTAAAAATTATATTTCTGAATATTTAAATTCAAGTACTGGTATTGAGTGAGACAATTGAATTATCTTTAGTACTCGTTTAATTATAATTCAATGTGAAAAGAGAGGATTATCGTAAAATATTTAATGGAGCTAGACATACCGCTCGGGTACCCCAAAATGTATTTGAACATAATTATTTGATTAGAACGGCTTCGATCAAGTATACAAAACATTTACTCATGATAGATAACGGTCGTATAGTATTGACCTATATATTAAACATTAAATATAATCATATATATATATACACATATATACAATACATGTACTTATAAATCATTAGAAATATAATTCATGTCTCCGTCCTCGCCTTCCCCGGGAGAACCTGAAAACTTTTATTTTAAATGGTTGACTCACCTGAACTCCCGACAAATTTCATAATTTTTCCAGACGGGTTATACACGCCAATTACGAGGTTTGGGAAAATATTGGACTTCCCTGCCTGGTATGTTTAATCTAATTTAGAAATATTTATTTAATACAATCTAGTGTTTCCTAATTTCAATTCGTGATCTACCGATTTGTACTATTTCTTCAAATTTAATGATCTCTAAATCCAAATTTTATTAGATAATATTTAATTTTTGTTGTTTTATTTTCCTATTTTATTCTTTGTACTCACGTAATTTTCTTTACTAACTATTAATTAAATCCGTAAACCGAACGCTTGGTAATATTTTAGAGCTTTATTATTTTTCTTTGACGATATTAATCCCACGCTAGGTATTAAAAATGAATTATGTGAAACTAAGACTCAGCTGTTTTTAAACTTTCACTAAATTATTTTAAACGCAATTATATTTAATTTTTCTTAAACTCGTAATAAATTCAGTTCAACATAAAATATGAATTAAATCATATTTCATTTAAACAATTTTAATTAATTCACAGAAGCTAATTTTAAAAATCTTTAAACAAATAACTTTATTAATTTTAGAAATTTTCAATATTTATTAAATTATTATTATTATCATCACATTGCTCTAACAGTTTTGAGAAAATTAGATCAACAAGAGAATTTATTTTAATACAATATTAATTCGAACACAAAACACTTTATTTACTGGGTCACTTTTTTTATATCACTTCACTTAAATATAATGAATTTTAGAAGACTTCGATTCAAACACTTTATTTATAAACACTGTCGATTATTATAATTTCACTTAAAACCACCAATTTTAATTAATTCACAGAAGTAATTTTTAGTATCAACTTAATTATAATGAATTTTAGAAACTTCAATATTTATCAAACTATTATTGAATTAAATCAAACTATTGTTGAATCAATTCAACAACTATTCAAAAGAATTTATTTAAAACTTTATTTAATTGTAAGAAACAAATCAAAATGAAACTTCCTAAGTCCAAAAACAAAACAATTACTTAATATCGGTCAGCACGTAATTTAATTATTTCCTCGCCCGGCGTACTTCGCGACTAATCCCCTATTCTCTCATTACATTTCCTTATATACCTAGCTTAGAATCAAAAGGATTTAACTCCATTCCATACCTACATTACATTATGTTCTTTTCCAACTCGTAAACCTATATGTAAGTAACACTAATTTCGACTGTAATTCTTCAATGTAAATATTTAGATAAAATCTGGCCCGCCTCTGAATCCATCACTTTTCCTCACTCCGGCCAGGATCGAATTTAGTTCATTCCTCTAGATCGCCCTGCTGTTCCTTATTATAGAATTGGAAATTTCGATTCATGTTTTTTTTTCTGAAAATATTATCTATCGCTTATTCTTTGGTCGCCTATGAACTCGGGTATCTCGTAATTATAGCCACTATGTCATTATTGAATTTTATTTAAAGAAGCGCCTTCTTCACATCGTTCAATTTTAGAAATTCCTTTAGTCCCTGGTTATCTTGATATGCGATATCTTTTTATTTATGAATTTTCCGATGGTAACATGGTTTTTCTCTGATCTAACATGTGAATATTCGATTAACGCATATTTTCGTGCAATTCTCAATTGATCATAATATTGGTGTAAACACTTTATAATTTCTTCCCCACCTCACCTGCCTGAGTTAATAAATATACCTTTCCAGAATGATTTTTCAATGTGTTGCACTGCTTCTTCCTGGTCTAACTGTATTACACCTTTTGCATGTACCTGTCGTCTGCTTATACTTTCATCCGGGTCGATTGATATCATCCTTAATTGATTTTTCACTACCTTTAATAATTTTATGTATTAATTTATTGGCTTTTTTACCTGCGATTTACCTACCCCAAACCTGGTAGATATGAGTTCGTTCACTTCTTTCCTGGCCACTCCCCTTTCTCCATTCCACTCTAACTCAATATCACATTAGCTTACTCATTATTATGGGTAATAACCATTACTTTTGTAAAAAACCGATATAAATCAGAGTTTATCGAAAACTCATTATTTTTTATTACTTTCCCTTAAATAAATATTCCTATCTTCCCTGTATAAACTTAATTGTTTGTTTGTCTCTTTATCACCTGAGTTTCATGTTCATCTGGTCGCTTAAATAAACAATTCTTTTCGCCTTGTTTACATTAGTCATTGACAACCTCAAAATTTTAC